>BJCM01167882.1:0-23713 GCA_018326385.1 Flaveria bidentis | reverse complement strand
TCAAAAGTCTTCGGAAGAAATCTGTCTTCATAAGTTGAAGCTTCGGAAGAATTTGTCTCTGAGGCTTCGGAAGACTTCATATTTGGCTTCGGAAGATATTGGTCTTGGCTTCGGAAGATTTCACACTTAGAATATTTATGTTGCATGTGTGAAACTTCCTAAGCATTCTTCTTCAATGCACTTATGCAACATGCAGGATAGACTTTGAATGTTTAGGTTGCATCAACCTCATTATTAATGTCTACATTTACTTTAACTTAAAATAAAATATACTAAAACGTTACTAAAGAACTACTCGGAGTTTTTAAATAAACAATCATTCAATTTTTTTTATTAAATGTACTTTTGTTAGGAGGACCTTGTACGTACGGAGTACTAACTGATTCTACATTTATACCGGATCAAATAGTGCGGAATCCTATTTGATTGGTGATCCAATCAGTGAGAACGATTACCCGATCGATATAACATTGAGCTAAACGTTAAGAACGAGTAGGAATCAATCAGGAACGAACATGAACTTGGACAGACTGTTTGGGACGCTTTGGATGGCTAGGGTTTATGTGTATTCATAATATCTCTCAAAGTGTTATGTTTTTCCACGAATTAGGTGGTATTTATAGGTTAGTGATTTCCATTCGTACGACTGAACCATTAGCATGTTTCAGTCGTGAGACTAAATCATGCGAGTGAGTCATACGCACGACTGAAGGTTCAGTCGTGCGACTAAGTCAATCATACGACTGATCCAGTCTCCTGGTTCAGTAGTGCGACTAGTACATAATCATGATGTATTCATGCGTATGGTCCATAAGTATGGTCCATTAGCATGAATACTCATCCGACTAGATTGAACCCATTACTTAATCATTATTGACTAAGAACTATGCACAACAACCTCAAACCTATATAATAAGTTCATACATATGAATAAACGATAAATAAACATCAAAGCATACATTCATATTTCATTACCTTGTAAAATTACACATATATAAGACATGAAAGACTTTTACATTTTTAGCACATAAACTAGGTACACATGTATCTACAAACTCCCCCTTAGACCTAGTTTCCTCTATCGTCTAACATTCTTCATGTGTTCTTGGAACTTCTTGTACTTCTCTTCTCTTGTGACTCATGCATGTATCTCGAAAGCAAAGCAGAGCCTTATAACATGTTGAAATTGAAGAGCTTGTACTATATCATGCGTGTCATAGAACAGTGGTCACTTGTATAAAGTATAGACATCTTCAATCGACAAGTTAGTGAGCCACATTGGGTCAAATACCCTGATTGTCTCAATTTTCCCATCTCTATTCAAAACTTTGACCGCTTCCCCTGTCCTCAAGTCATAATACCACCATTTGAAGTGTGGAGTGACATCCTGAAGCATTTCCAGTAAGGGAATCTTCGTCATTGTGTGTGGAGGACTCCACTTCAGCACGACTTTTGGCTTTCCAGATATAGTATCCACTTCAGACTTATGAATGAACCTCTTCGGTTGTTAAGGTCTGAAGTTTACCCACCTGGTGTGGTATTCCTTCTTCAATGTAGCCTCAAACCAGCCTGACATCTTTCTTGGATTAGCATACATCAGATCTAAGCTTGTCAGTCGGTTGAGCTGAAAGCCAGGAAGATTCTTCTAATCATGAGGATATCTGAAGTACTCAATCCCTTTTTCCCTTTTCATAGTGTAAACATCCAAATTTTCAAAATATGCCCACGTTACAATCTTTCCTGACACTTTCTGATGTCTTTTGACTTTATAAAGCTTTGTGTAGGCATTCTGCTTTGGGGGCGCAGATTGGGCTTTCATCTCTTTAAAACAAGCTGCCCATTCAGCTTTCTTGAAATCAACATTAGCATCCAAAGCTTGGGCTATGCTTTCTTCTTTCTCTTTTTCTTTCTCCATTTCATCTAATTTATCAAAAGTGCCACTGTAAAATGTTTCACCCAAGTTGGGGATAACATGTCCTTCCGGGTCAGTGTACTGTGGATAGTGTTCTGCAGTGACATCCTCTATCTCAATCTCATCCACGTCTTTTAACTCATCATCACTCATAACGTCAACTTCTGGAGCATCTTTAACAAGCTCGTCGGGATTTAGTCTAAACATTTCAGCGAGCTGCTCGTTTGTTAGATCATGAATGATCTCTCCTTCCTCCGTTGTGTAGCTCACAGATCTTCTAAAAATCCCTTGCAAGTCAAGAATCATGGTAAGTTGAGTCTTGACTTACTGAAGGGGAGCGACATCATATTCGTCTATCTGTTGAGCTTTATCTGTTTGATTAAACATTAAGCAAGTCACACATAAATCATTAATCAAGACATTTAAACATTAATAATCATTAATTACATTAATGTAATATATAATTCAAGTACACAAGTTTTAAATACAAAGACATCAAATCATTACTTTTGTCTTGATCTTTCATCTCTTCAGCTAGAGAAGCTGAGGACGAGGCAGCTTGATCTTGGTTTCTCTTGGTATGCCTCTCTTTCGCCTATGGATTTGAGGCTGATTTAGACGCATCACCTTCTTGATCATCCTCATCCTTTTTATCTTTACCACTCGGTCCTCCTTCATCAACATCATCTTCTTCATCAGATTCATCTTCATCCTCATCATCATCATCCTCCTCCTCATCACCATTCTTGATCTTTAACGGTTCATTCTTTGACACCTTAAGCTTTAGAAAGATCTTCTTCTTTTTCTTCTCAAGTTCTTCAATTCGCATTACCGACGCCAGCACCAACTTATTTTGACTTTTTAATGCTTGGTGAGCTCGACCTAATGCTCTCTCGTACTCAGCGTTCTTCTCGCTCAGCTGAATGATTTGCTTTGCTTGACCAGCATTCACCACCATCAGCTGATTGATCTGAGTAGCCCTCCGATCATCAGTAGCATTAAGCTTTAGCACCATCTGGTTAAGGTTTTCTATCTGCTCCTCTAACCCGATATTGGGTAGAGAGAATCCAGGTGTAACTGTGGATTGGGTGTAGGGACCAGCCTGGTGAGTAGTTGTTCTAGTGGTGGATGTGGTGAAGATGGAGGTGGAATGGGAGAGGATAGTAGTGGAGTGGTTGTGGTAGTAGTGGTGGGAGGTATGGTAGTGGTTGTAGTATTAGTTGTGGTGGTGGTGGTAGGAGATGTGGTAGTGGTGGTGGCTGGAGTTATGGTTGGAGGTGTGGTAGTGGTTGTAGTAGTAGCTGTGGTGGTGGTGGAAGGAGATGTGATCACAGTAAACCTTGGCCTCTTACTTTTTTTGCCATAAGGGTGAGCCATTCTCTTCTTCCTAGAGCTCTTAGAAATAGTAGCTCCCCCTGGACCGATGGGCTGGTCAGGTATGTAAGTAGGGTCGATGACATCAATATCATCACTTGCAGAACCAGCTGGGCGTCCACCGACCGCCTCTATACCCTTCTCAGTGGCCATAACCTTGCTCCCAACAGTCCTTACCAGTGGCTCATCATTAGACTCTTTCTCTTCATCAAGCAAGAAGTCTTGGTGGAAGCCAACCCGCTCTATTCCACCAGGTGCATCACCACCTTGACAATCATCATGGTCGTCATCTTCATCATCTTCTTCATCGGTGGGTGCCACGATAGGCTCAGTATCAGAGTCATTTTCATTGTGACGCCAGTTCTTGCGAGACGGAGCCATATACTCCTCGTTGGCCAAATGAACAAACAGTCTCCTCACCGGGGGCTTCACCTGCTTCCCCTGGTAGACCTTCATCCTACCCAATGTAGTATCATCCATCACCTCGAGTGTAACAACATCGTCTCTTTCCTTGGGCAGTGATGGAAGCTTTTGATCATTGATCATCTGTAGAAACCTTGGGTACATGAAAAAGCCTTCCTTGCCCTTGGCCTCAAGTTTCTCTATCATATAGGAGAAGAGCATGTGTGAGAAACTAAATGGGTGGTTCAACACCAGAGCAACATATGCATTCAAGATTTGATCAGACATCTCGTCAAATCCTCCTCTCCTGGACGCCATGCACTTTAGAATGACATGGGCTAAATACTTAAATTGGGCGCACAGGTTGCTCTTGTTGAGCACACCTGCGATGATGTCCCCAGTGTACTTCATCCGTAGAAAACATCCCCGAATGGTCAAAGGGTGTAACTTGGTTGGGTGGGCATCATCATCACCCAGATCCAGGAATCACCTTAGATTTGCTACAGTAATACTAATCTCTTGTCCAAGATCGACCTCCAAATACTGTGGGGCTCAAAGGACCTGTTAACTGTAGCACCTTCCTAGAAGGTGTGCTGCAACGGTCTATATGGTGTGCAGGGTGTAGATATGGCCTTGAAGATCCTCGATCTCCTTAGAAAGGTTATGATCCCAGTAGACTCGGACGTGTTCCGAGTAGAAGCATGAGATGAGCATATATGTTGTGCTTCGTGCTCATGGTCCATCTATCAGCCATGTTGCTGCAACACAGGAAACATATACGTTAGATTTATGCAAAACAGAAGATAGTTTGAACTTAAGTTGTTTTGATCATACTGGTTCAGTTGTGCGACTGAACCATACGACTGAGTTTTAGTCATACGATTGAGTTCAGTCGTCCGATTGAGCCTGTGGCTGAGTTTAGTCATGCGATTGAGCCTACGATTGAGCTTAGTCATGTGCTATACCATGCGGTTGAGTCAGTCGTGCAACTGAACTCATACGCATGATTCATACGTGTGATTGAGTTGTTCGCCTGGCTCAATCGTGCGACTGAAGTTCATTAGCATGACAATTTGCATCCTACACTGTTGAACACCCTAGATATGAATCTTTGTCAAAACTTTATATTAGACTTCGTGTTTAGACTCATTAGACTCGCAGAGACTCGAAATAACACTTAATGTCCTTTAAATCAACATTTATGTCCAGTTAAGTTGTCTATTTTAGGGTTTAGTCTCGGTTCTAGGTTTTAGCCGAATCGGTCCTTAAAGATGTGATTGAGGTGTTCATATGATTCGATTTCAGTCGCCCAGTATCTTTAGATGAGTAGAATGTACGTTAGTATCACAATCAGTAGGTAAGAACATGAAAATGAAATTTGGGCAGAGTATGTTTGTATGGGCGATTTTAGAGGACTTTGAAGGGTGGTAAGGGTCATGACCGACTGACCCCCTTATTTTTACTATTTTAATTTTCAGTCGTGCGACTAGACCCATACTCATGCTTCAGTCGTGCGACTGGGCCCATACTCATGCTTCAATTGTGCGACTGGGGTTTAATCGTGCGACTGGCTCGTACTCCTTCATCCATTTGTATGATAGGTTCAGCCTTATGGTCCAATCGCATGGTTGTCCCATACTCATGGTCCAGTCATGTGACTGGCTCATTCGTATGGTTCAAACGTGCCATTGACTCATACTTATGATTCAATTGTACGGTTGGCTCATACTTATGAGCTTGAACTTATAAACTTTGAAACACTTAAAATTTTAAATTTTGATATAAAACATTATGACCTTTGATCATCTCAGACATGATCCTTTTCACTTAACCCATTTGATCACCTCAGACGTGATCCTTTTAATTTAAACCTGATTGGTTACCTCAGACGTGACCCCTTTTTAGTGAGTCATTCACATAGTTCATCTTGTTGAATAGTCTGACGTCTACATTACAAAAGACTAGAAAATAGAAAACAACTTAGAAATTTAAAGGAAAAACAAGACATATTTTTGTTGTTTTTGGGTTTGAGTAGAACAGCTTCAAGTTATTTTTATCATTTCTAGAAAGATTCATTATGGAATCATACCGGTAAATCATAATCATTTGGGACCTTTTTAATATGCACTTTGATACTAGATTCTTGTTTTATCTGAGAGTCAATAGCACTTTCAAGAAATCATACTAGAGCTATAAGATGCACACAATGATTTTGACTGTCAAGAATTGCAGCCATGATGATTATCAGTATGCATGTCCACTTAAATCCGTACACAAATTTTTGACTCACATTAGTGATGAACTAGGTTAGATTATTTCAACAAGCATTTGTGGATCTCACACTTATATGGTAATCAACATTGCTCAGCAGATTTTTGAGCGGCCTACGGGTATTAGACAAGAAGAAACTATTCTAGGAGCTTTCAAAGAGATGCCAAGTCTCAGGTCAGTGCCATCGCACAATAGAGAGGCACAAAAAACAATGAATTCTAGAATATTTAGGTTATGCTTATCCTCAGGTCAATGCCACCGCATAGCAGAGAGGCACACAACCTATCTTCTTGTTAGAGCATTTATTTTTCTTTAGCACACAACGCACCAACAACATTGGTCATTAGCTTGATTGCTTTTAGCTGTTTTTCCATGTGCTTTGCTCATATTTGTGGTCATCCGCACACATTTTTGGCGTTTATTTTGCTCGTCACCCCTTATTGAAAATGCGTTGATTGTGTTAACCAGGGACAAGATGAGAACCCACAGAAAGTTGAACAAGTTAGTTTGAACTTTAATTCACCAGTGAAGTCTACTTATCAATTGTGTTGAATCTACCGACACATCATATAGTGAACTGGCAACCTCTAGGTCTACTTTCTCTATGTTACCTCAGTAGCAGACTAGTTTTACTATCATTTTTCTTTAGTTGTGCTTAGACTTCTCAAACTTGTCATTTGAATTTTGCATTTTAAGCAAATTTGTTTTGAAGTCCCAACAAATTTGTTGCCCGTGTACTATCATTTTCCATAAACTTTGAATCATAATCACATATTTGATTTCATTTCTTTCAGCTAACCTGCTCTCCCCCTCATTTTTTTAATTATTATTTTTTAAGTAATTAACCACTGCAACGGATTAAATACTACACTAAACTATTCTCCCCCTAAAATTCTAAAAGCAAAAATCTTGTGTTTTTTTGGATTTTAATAGACAGGAAAATAAAATAAAATAAAATAAAATAACTAATAAACTAAGAAACTAGTTGTCGGACTACGAACTGCCATCTTCTTGAATCATGTCACTTTTCTTTTTCACGCCATTAACCTCCAAAAGATATAAAAACCTAGGTTTGTCAAATGCTTTTGTGTAGAGGCCGGCGCATTGAAAATCAGTATTAATTTTAACAACATAGATTAATTGTTTTTCAAAACAGTCACGTATAAAGTGATATTTAATACTGATGTGTTTTGTTTTAGGGTGTTAGACCGGATTTTTGGTTACAGCAATTGCAGTAGAATTATCAACAAAGATAGGGGTGTTAGAAAATTGCAAACCATAGTCACGCATTTGTTTTTGAATCCAAATGATTTGCGAGCAACAACTTGTAGCAGTAACGTATTCAACTTCACATGATGATAGAGCAACTGAGGTCGGCTTCATACACTGCCAGGTGACTAACCGTCTACCAAAGAACTGACATCCTGCAGATGTTAACTTGTAATTCATCTTGCAACCACCATAGTCCGAGTCACTATATGTTGTAAGCTCAAAGTTATCGTCATGAGGATACCACAACCCGAGTGTTGGAGTACCCTTTAGATAACGAAAAATCCTTTTAACCCCGATGAGATGATTTACTTTTGGTTTCACCTAATATCTGGAGCAAAGACACCTAGCGTACATGATATCAGGACGAGAGGCTGTGATGTACATGAGAGATCCGATCATTCCTCTATGCATGGTGGCATCAACCAGATCACCATTTTCATCGGGTGCCACGTCATGGTTTGTGGCAAGTGGAGTTCTAGCTGCCGAAGCATTCTCCATGTTGAATTGACTGAGGATATCTCCTACATATTTTGTCTAATGCATGAAGATTACTTTTGGTGTCTGATCCACCTGTAAACCAAGAAAGAACTTCATCTCCCCCATGGCAATTATCTCAAACTCTGCTTTCATTACATATTCGAATTCTTTACATAATTCTTCGTTTTTGGATCCGAAGATTATGTCATCTACATAGATCTGTACCGGCAGTAAATCTCCATCCTTTTTTTTGATAAACAATGTACAGTCAATAACTCCTCTACGAAAACCCTGTTTCATAAGATGAGTTGAGAGTCTCTCATACCAGGCTCTAGGGGCTTGATGGAGCCTGTAAAGAGCCTTGTCCAGCTTGTAAACTCTATCCCGATGATAAGGATCCTCAAATCCTTCGGGTTGACTGACATAGACTGTATCACGGATTTCACCATGAAGGAATGCACTTTTTACATCTAGTTGATAAACTTTAATCTTCATGTAGGATGCATAGGCTAGAGATATACGTATTGCTTCCATCCTTACCACCGGTGGAAACACTTCATTGTAATCAATTCCTTCGACTTGTCGAAATCCTTGAACTACAAGTCGAGCCTTATTCCTGATTATGAACCCTTGGTCATCTTTCTTGCACTTCAGCACCCATTTAGTATCAACCACCTTAGCACCTTTTGGTCTGTCCACAAAGGTCCATACTCCTAATTTCTTGAACTGTATGAGTTCTTCTTGCATTGCACTGACCCATGCCTCATTGTTTAAGGCTTCACTCATATATTTTGGCTTAAATTGAGACACAAAACATCGATATGTAGCATCATAAAGATATCCTTTTTTCCATGACTGAGGCATAATCAGCAGAGTATAGCTGATTTTTTGTTTGTACTCCCGATCTAACATCCCGAATGACATTGTCCAAGGGATGATAAACATTAAGTCGAGATCCGGGAGTGGTGGGAACAACTACTTCATTATCCAGATTGTGAAACCCGGGTTCAGTATTTGTAGCTGTTGGAGTATGAGGATTTGAAGTGTCAGAGGCATCAGGATTTGATGCTTGTGTACTTTCATTTGTGGGAACCTGTTCCTCCTATTCAATATTCTCAGTCTTAGTTGTTTCATTATCAAAGGAAGAATCACTTACTTCAAGGTCTCCCCCTGAAGGGCTAGAAGTATCATCTAATGGACCAGTTGATATTGAGTCTGGTGGAGGAGTGTTTAGAACATCGTACATCATCCTAGCAGAAAGCTCGTCATCAGTATGAGAAGGTGGCAGATTGAAGGGTTTAAAGAATCCATCATAGTCGAAGAAGAATGAGGGTCCCTTTCCAGCAAGGGGGTGGTGTATCTTTGAACATCAATGCTGCACCACACTTCTACCTGACCTGTTGAGTTGTTATAAACTCTCTTGTCTGGTATGCTGTATCCGAGAAAAATACCTCCTTCTACCTTCTCATTGAACTTCCTCGTCTGAGTTTTCTTCAACAAAGTGCACGGTGCGCCAAACGGTTATAGATACTCCAAGTTGGGTTTATGTTGCTAGAGCAGTTCATAACATGTTTTCCCATGTCGTTTGACCACTAAGAATCGATTGAGCGTGTAACATGCATTAGATACAGCCTCATTCCAGAATTGGATAGGCAGTTTCGAGTCGGCTAGAATCATTCTGGCTGTCTCTATCAAGCTTCTATTTTTCCTTTCAGCAACGCCATTCATCTGTGGAGTGTAGGCAAAAGTAAATTGATGTACAATTCCTCTCTCTCTCTCTCTCTCTACAGTATGCCTCCATCCACTGATTCTTGAACCCTGTGCCATTGTCTGATCAAATCTGTCTTACTTTCAATTTGTAGAGTGATTCCAATGTAGTTACCAAATGTTTGAATGATTCAAAAGTTTTTGATTTGGCTTTCAGAAACATCACGCAAGAGAATCTTGAGTAATCATCCGTTACTAAAAAGCAATACAGATCTCCAGCAATGCTCTTTGTGCTGACATGGCCAAACAGATCCATGTGTAGAAGCTCAAGAGGCATATCAATAGAATTCACCTTCTTTGCCTTGTTAGCCTTCTTGGTCTGTTTCCCTTTCTTACATGCTACACAAAAATCCAGAAGTTGGAAATTCTTGACCGTTACTCCATTCACTAAATCATTCTGAACCAAATGATTCATCTTCCTAGGATTGATATGTCCCATTCTCCGATTCCATGAGACTGAGTCCCTCTCAGTTGCCTTTGACAAGAAGCATTAAATAGTATGATCAGTTGTGGATGCTTTTGATAGATCCAAGACATACAAGTCGTTGTATCTTGAAGCTGACATGAGAACTTTATCCTCCTCAATCACATAGTCCTTCTTCCACATGTAGCACTTTTTGTTGTCAAATATAACTTTAAATCCTTTATCACAGATGTGGGAGACTGTAAGTAAGTTGTTCTGTAGTTGTTGAACGTAGTTGACCTTGTCAAACTTTACTTTCTCATTTCCCACTTCGCCTTGTGCGATGATGTAACCTCCTTTGTTTCCAGTAAAGAAACATGTCCACCTTTAATTTGTTTGATGTTGAAAAGGAGGGACGAATTCCCTGTCATGTGCCTGGACGCCCCACTATTAATAATCCAGGTATTAGTGATAGCATTGTAGGGAACACCTTGCACATTCAAAGAAAATTATTAGTTCAGATTTGGGACCCAAGCCTTGACTGGCTTGGGTGACCCAGAGGAATCACACATCATAAACTCAACCCATTGTCCTTTAGAGGATGAGGGCACATCCTTCTTCTTCTTGTCCTTACTATTAGGCACATTACTTGATTTTTATTTCTATAAGCCAGTTTTGTGTAAGGCCTGTGTAAATGAACGACTGACTTATGGTTTGAACTTTAGGTTCACTAACACTCTTAGGTGGAGTGTTAGATTGTACTTTAGGAAAACTTGGTTTTGCATCATAAAGTTCAGTTTTCTTTCTGGGCGTTTGATAATAAGGACAATTACAAGAAATATGTCCTCGTTTTCCACAACTGTAGCAAGATCTCGCTTCTATTGATTGAAGAATGCTTTTATGTGATGTTGAGTTTGGTGAAGGTGTGAAGTGTGTCTAGTTGGGTTTTGTCACTTCACTTTTAGATGTTTCAGCTGTATTAACAAAGTTAATTATTTTAACATTTTGAACATCTTTAACTTGTATTTTATTTGGACTTTGATGATTAACACATTTTTGGTTAACTATTTTAGTAATTTTGGGTTCTAAAATAGACTTTGGTGAACCTGACCTTACATTAACCCTTTTAATTTCATCATCCAAATACTCGACTGGCATTTTTCCTTCTGATTTCAAAATAGAATCCTTCTGTTTAGTACCAGATTTCACCGGTTTACCAGCGGAATCAGGATCACTAACCTGAGGAGTGGACACCACATGATCCTTAACTGGGTTATTATTGATAGGTCTACATTTTGTATTCAAAAGTATCTCATGTGGTTGTGGAACTACTTTGTAACCCAAACCTTTCCTATTATTTTGTTCTTTCATTAAGTTTTGAACTATGTGAGAAGAACTAGCCCATCTATGCAGTTTTTGTTTTAAAGAATTAACCTCGACTTCCAAAACTGCTTTTTCCTTCTTGTTTCTTCCTTCCAAAGAATTTAAATAAAAATTTATTTCATTAGATTGATTTAGAGCAACAACCTCGGTTTCCCTTAGTTGTTTCCCGAAAAGTTCTATTTTTTCTTTGAAATTGCACTCATTTTGTTTTAATATACGATTAGCTTTAGTGTAGAGTTGTAAATCATTTACTAAGTTATCATTGTGTCCTAATAACCTAGCAAATTTCAGATCAATGCTTTCCCTAAATTTTTCACATTTAGCACAAGCATGTTTATCGAATAATTGATTTGTAGAACTTACCTATGAGGAGTCAGTTGAACCAGCCATCAAAGCAGAGTTAGACCCTTCGGTGGCTTGATATTCTGAACTTGTTGCTCTTAGCTTTTCCTCAACCAAGTGATTTACCATGTTCGTAGCTTCTTCTGTATCTGACATTGCTTGCTCAGCTACAATCTCACCTTCACTCGCGGATCCATCATCCAATGCTTCCACAAAGGTAATATTTGATTCTCCAGGAGAAACAAATCAAAAGGAACAGTCTTGTCCTTTATCACCTTGAGTAGTTAGAGCCTTTGTCTCTTTGCTTGAAGAAGCATATCCAATCACAACTTGTCTTGACGGTTGAATGTGGGAAATGGGTTTCCATTTCCAATTTTCTTGGGCTTTACACATTCATGTTTAAAGTGCCCCTTTTCACAACAGTTGAAGTTGTATCTTTAGTGGCTACTAGGTTCTGCCTCGTCTTCTTGACAAACTTTTTAGCTCTTCTGATTGCACTTGCCAAGGCCCACATGATGTCCATTCTTTCCAGCTCATTTTCATCAACTTGCTCATAATCATCATCTACAAGATGACAATTTCCAATCTTCCCAGCAACTAAACCATCATAGGATTGGACAACAACTGCTAGAAGATCCATGTGCTCCTTTGCACCTTCCACTATGATATTACCGAGATTCTCGATCTTCAACTTAGTAGTATTGGCTTCAAGCACTATGTATTGGGTCCCTGATGACCCTGATGTTTCTGGTCCTGAAGTAGTTGTTTGAGAAGGAGTCGAGGAGCTAGACACGAATGCTGTTTATAGTGGTACTCCTGAAACAACTGGAGTGGAATCTGAGTTATAAAGTGAAGGATTCTGAACGTAGAATCATTTCTTCGACTTGTACTTCATTCTCAGTTCTTCCTCTCTTAACTTCAAGATGAAGTCATTTGTGTCTAACATTGCAAGAATGTTGTTCTGTCTCAGATTAGACACAAATGAATCCCATTTCTCAGGCAAACCATCAGCAAAGCTTGAAACTTTATGTTCCATTGATGCGGTTACGCCATGACTGTGCAACTCACTCATCAAATGATAGAATCTGTTAATAATATCATCTAAGCTCTCATTCCTTATCGAAGAGAAATTATCAAACTCCTTCATGAGAGCTTTAGCCTTTAATGCCTTCAACGTCGCGTTTCCATCATACCTCTTCTCCAGGGCCTTCTATAGCTTTTTGGCGTGCTTGTTCTCAAAAAACTAATAAAAGATATATTTTGGTATTTACTGAGTCAACAGGGCATAAACTTTCTTCTCAGCATTGAAGAGAACCTTATGAGATTCACTCATTCCACCCAAGGTTAACTTGACTCCATTTGCACTGACTGGTACCGTATACCTAGTCTCTATGGAAGTCCAAAGATTGGGATCAACTCCATTTAAGTAAATCTCAAACTGTTGTTTCCACTGAGGATATTCATCTAACGTTAACAACTTTGGCGGTTTATTATGATTTCCAATCTCATTCTCCAGAAGTAGTAGGTTCTGGATGCGTGAGTCCTTCCCGGCAGTAAAGGCAACAAATTGATCTTCCATATCTATGAACTTGGTACTTGGAGAACAGGACAACTTCAATCGTGGGAATGGAAAATGAGTATGGATCACTCGTGCGAATGAAGGGTGTGAATGAATACAATCGTGCGATTAGATTCAGTCGTCCGTATTAACAAGCAGAATGGAGTCAAACTATTGGAGTTGTTCAGTCATGCAAATGAGCAATTGACTGAGTTCAGTCATGCGAATGGAATATACGAATGAGTTCAATTGTACGAATGAGCTTATCGTGCGACTGAAGGTTGTTGTTTTTGCAAAATCGAAGATTTTGACACTTTGACACAAAATTCAATATTTCTAGGAAACCTAATCTACCGTATTACGAAAAATTTAAACTTTTATGCAAGAAAACATCGAAAACACCTTTTGAAGCAAACGTGATGACTCTTTTGATCAAAACGTAGGTTTTTGACACCAAACCTAATTAAATCAAACGCAAAATCAAGAGCCAAGGCTCTAATACCACTTGTTAGGAGGACCGTGTACGTACGGAGTACTAACTGATTCTGCGTTTATACCGGACCAAATAGTACGGAATCCTATTTGATTGGTGATCCATTCAGTGAGAACGATTACCCAATCGATATAAGATTGAACTAAACGTTAAAAACGAGTAGGAATCGATCAGGAACGAACTATGAACTTGGCAGGGTGTTTGGGACGCTCTGGACGGCTACAGTTTATGTGTATTCGTAATATCTCTCAAAGTGTTATGTTTTTCCACAAATTAGGTGGTATTTATAGGTTAGTGATTTTCATTCGTATGACTGTACGATTAGCATGGTTCAGTCGTGCGACTGAATCATGCGATTGAGTCATACACACGACTGAAGGTTTAGTCGCGCGACTGAGTCAATCTTATGTCTCAATCATACGACTGATCCAGTCTCCTAGTTCAGTCGTGCGACTGGTCCATACACATGATGTATTCATGTGTATGGTCCATAAGTATGGTCCATTAGCATGAATATTCATCCGACTAGATTAAACACATTACTTAATTATTATTGACTAAGAACTATGCACAACAACCTTAAACCTATATAATAAGTTCATACTTATGAATCAACGATAAATAAACATCAAAGCATACATTCATATTTCATTACCTTGTCAAATTACACATATGTAAGACATGAAAGACTTTTACATTTAAGCACATAAACTAGGTACACATATATCTACAACTTTTATTCAAGGTTTTATTTAAACTATTAATCATATTTTTTTATCAACGGGAATCAAAGCTAAACCACTTAAAATTAAAACAAAACCGAACCAAATAATTACTAAGGGTTTGCTTTGCTTTAGTTTGGTCCTCCGATTAAGTTTATTGAACATTTTTTAGTAAAAACGCTTAAATACTCCATATAACAATTTTAATTATACATATAGCTCAATTTAAAATAATTATAACTGAGTAAAATATAAAAAATTCATATACTAAAATTATAAGTTCTCTAATAGGTTTCTAATATAAATCATAAGTCAAACAATTTAAAATAGTTAAAAATTCTTATACCAAAAAGGTTATAGAAATACGATGATGAAACAAAATTTATTACTAGTTTAAATTTATAACATAAAAAATATTAAAAGTTCTCCATCTTGTTCTCGCATGATTAGAAAGGTAGATAACTAATTTTAAAAAATGAAAAAATATAATAAATAAAAAAATATAGATAAAATTATATTTTATAAAAAATATTTAAGTAATAATATTTCATATAATTTTATAAAATAAAATTTGTATAAAAAAGATAATGTAAATAAAATAAAAACAAAATAAAAATAATAAAAGATTAAGGAAAATTGTTGATTTCGTCCTTTATATGATAAGGGCAAAATAGTACATTCACACAAAACTAACTAAAAAAGTTAACTTTATCTAGTAGAAAGGACATAAAAATGTGATAAATTTTTAAATAAAGGACGCTCAGTGTAATTATCAAAGTTTAAATACAAGATTGATAATTTTAAAAATACGTAAAAGACAAAATTTGTAATTTACTCTTAATCTTATCGTCGTGAAATAGCAAAAAAGCATCTAATAAATAGTTAAAACAGAAAAACGGAAAACTATCATTTTGTTTAATTAAAGTTATTATGGTTACACTTTTTTAAACTGTATATTTAGATAGATATTCTTACAAAAAAAAGCCTTTCTAAGCTTATTCTGCTTATTAAGATGCACACTAAAAAGCAAAAACCACTACTTATTTCTTCTCCTCTGATGTGTCACGAAGAAGATCATGTAAGAGACGATCATCCAAGTACTCAAATACAATAACATGTTTCTCTTTTCCGCCCGATGAACCTCCCGAAGATGACGAATATGACTTCGTAGACGGCTTGAACGATGGTGGCTCAGGTAGTTTCGATAAGTACTCATTTGGAAAATTGAGGGTCGCAAGATGACCCCGGTAATTGAAGGCCGCCTGATCATAAGCACGGGCGGCCTCTAAAGCTGTGTCAAATGTCCCGAGCCATGTCCTCTGACCGTTTTTGTTGGGGTCACGTATCTCGGCTGCGTATTTACCCCACGGTCGCTTCCGGACGCCACGATAACGGACCTCTTCGTGGTCATTTCTATCGTCATATTGCATATTTTTCCCTTTAAAAGAACTACCACCTTCCATAGTGTATAACTAGCTATATATATGTTTTGTTTTTGTTTTTCTTGTTTGTGGTTTGTCACTAATATCAATCAAAATATATAGGCGTTTGAAAAGTTACGAACATAGAAATTTGGGAAGTTTCGGCCAAATCTACGTTGAAAAAGCAACTTCTTATCGTTAGTATGATTCCATTTTCTAGAAGTTAGATATTAAGTTTCATAAAATAAAGAATTATGAAGCATCTCGATTTTATTAGCCATGAGACACATTTGAATAATCCTACTTTATTATAGCTGGTAATTTTCATCTTATATTTTTGTTTTCATGTTAGAGATGGTAAAGTCGAAATCAATGGGCCGTCAACTAAACTTTTTATTCGAATTACATAATTAGTATAGGTGCTAGAAGAGCATATTCTCTATTAATCTCTGGTTAGTTGAGATATTAGATGGTTAATAACCAAGGCTTATTAGTTGTTGTAATTAGTTTTTTTTTTTACTTTTAATTTTCTAAATCAATTCGTCATTGTCTTCTTTGTAATCTGTGATGTTAATGAGAGTTTGATCATCTTGAGAGTTTCAATTTTGTTCTACACTTGAGTTGTTTCTTTACCTAAGGCTTTACACCGGGCGGCATCCATGGTGTATGCCCCTAGTTAATGCGGGTTTCGAGCCTCTAGGAGGCAAAGTGAAGTTTACAGGAGATTTAGCCGTTTAAGAAAAAGTTAAATCTCATTGGTGTTTTATAACAAGTGGTATCAGAACCAAATGAGGGCACAATTTGATGAAGATGGGTTTCGATTAAAGTAATAATTGATTGTCTTTCTATTAAAGTAATAATTGATTGTCAAGATGGTTTATACATGATTCGAAATAAAAATAATGGAAGAATGATTTTGGGCTATGGAGGTTAAAAAATACGATGGTTGTTGGTGCTTGAAGATGTCGTTGATGCGTTGGCTGGAGAAGCCATATTGCCCAAGAATCTCAGGGATAAAGAAAAGAAGGATATAATGGAGAAAGCTCATAATGTGATTATCTTGAGCTTAGGCGATCATGCCTTATGAGAAGTGTCAAAAGATATAATACCGTTGAAATTCTGTCTAAATTGGAAGGTTTGTATATGACCAAATTAACCCTTAGGTAATCGAGTCTATCTAAGAAAGAGACTGTATAAATTCTACATGGCACCAGGAAAGTCCATCGAAGCATGGTCTATCTTCTTCTCGACATCTTTACCCTAGTCATATGAACATTTCATAGATACTTTTTTGTGTATAAGAGTAAACATTTCGATCAATTGAAGAGGTTTTATTTCCCTTAACACTAAAGAATTAAAGAAAAGAAAAGACGTAAAGGCGAGTACAGTTGATGTTTTGTTTCCAAGAGGCATGCCTGAACAAAAGAATTTCTAGACAAACGGGTTCGCTTAGATCAAAATCAGAGTTCAAGAAAGGTGTTTTGTTTGCAATAAGAATGATTGTCCTGAAAGAAGGAGAAGAAAATTAAGTCAAGTATATCAAAGAATCTGATCAATTGCTCTTCTGATGAGTCTTTTAATAGCTATGATAGTGCAGATGGTTTGGTGGTTTAACAGCGTGTTGTTAAAGGTGAATGGATCATGGATTCTAGATGTTCCTACCATATGGAGTTTTTCATTAGAAGTAGTTATGATAACTGTGTGTGTTTTAAGGAGTATGAAGATGGAGCGTTGGTATACAAGCTTTTTTATGTTGATGATGAAATTTGAAATGTACAAACCAAAAAGGTTATGAGGATGGAGAACTTAATTTAACTAAGGTTAACTCAAAGTTCCTATATCCATAGCGTCTGATGCAATTATAGTATGGATAATATAAATTTGTTGAAACTCCTTTACAACAACATTTAAAGTTGTCTATTAAGAATTCTTAAACATCACTAGATGAAGATGCTTATATGGAAAAGGTACATTATGCCAGTGGGTGGTTTGATGTGTTTGATGATTTTGGGCTTTATAGATGTTGATTTTGCATAGGATCTATGTAGAGGGGGATCTATAACTGGTTATGTTTTTAAAGTTTTAGGTTGTGTGATCAGTCAGAAGGCAACATTGCAGCATGTAGTAACTTTGTCTATTATAGAAGATGAATATGTTTCATTGACTGAAGTTGCTAAGGAAGTATTATGGATAAAAGGGTTTGTTTTAGAACCAAATTTACAGGTTAATGCAACATTGGTCTAGTGTGATAATCAAGGTGCAATCCGGTTGTCAAAAAATAATATTTTTTGTGAAAGAACTAAGCATGTCAATATTAAGATGGTAAAGTCCAAGTAAATGTGCAATCAACTAAACTTACATTTTTTTAAAACATCTCACATATTAATTATTGGGGTTTGTGATTAGGTAACCCCAGCTTTGAAAAAGTTTTAAGTTTTTCTTTAAAAATTAAAGGATGGGGATGGGAATGGGGATGTGTTATATTGATGTAGGATCAAAATTTTAATAATTCCTTCAAAATTTAAAGATGAGGATAGTTATGGGAAACCAAATGTGTTGCTCTTAAAAAGCATTCATGTTATATTCCTCATTCACCTCAAAATTTAGCAAAATAAGAAACACTATTTCTAGTCTTTTTCAGAAACTTTTCACATCTTATTTCATATATCTTTCTCTATCCCAATAAAATAATAACTTCTTTATTAATCTTTTAATACTATTTCTCTTTCGTATTTGAGGGATGAGATTGTTTTCCTCTAAATTTATGTGAATGGAGGTATGGAGATGGGGTATGAAATGGAGCAAATATTTTGATAATTCTTATTAGATATGAGGGTAGTGGATGAGGATTGGCGATGAGACGAGAATGCTTATAGATATTTAGTTGATGAGTGCTTATTAATTGTTGTAATTAGTTATTTTATTTTTGATTTATTGAATCAATTCGTTGTTGTCTGCTTTGAAATATGTTAATGAGAGTTTGATTGAAAGTTCTTTGAAATATATTAATGAGAGTTTGATCGAAAGATCCATTTATTATCCTAACTTGTTTAATCTCTTTGGTGTTCTATAACGTTACATTTACAAACTTATAGTATTGGTTGTTGGCATGATTCAAAAATTGCACCGTTTGTGTTATTAGATTTTACATCTGGTGTACAGGGGAGTAAACAAGATGAGTCAAACTCATTTAATCTTCATTTCATCTCATTTAACTCGAGTTCAAGTTTAACTCGTTTAAAACAATTCAAAGCTCAAGCTCGCCCATGAGTTTTTTCAAACTTGAACTCAATTTGTTTTTAGCTCGACTTACAAATATCAAGTCCGACCTGAAAACTATTTCAAGCTTAACATTTAATGTTGGAGCTTGATTGTAGTTTTTCAAACTCGTACTTGGCTCAGGTAAAAATTTTGTATTATTCGCTTACTATTTTGTAAGTTTAATTAGATACATATACATTTATTTTTATATGTAATAATTATTTATAATATAACAAATATTTTGTTATTATAGTATACATAATAATATTAGGTATACTATATAATTTTCTTACATTAAATAAGAAATACTATTTTATATAAAGTATAGGTTTTTGTAGACTTGTGAGCCAATGCAATCTCATCTAAGTTACTATCAATTCAAGTTTGTGTTAACTCGACTTGATTTAAGGGTTTAGCAAACCAATCTAAAGTAGGCTACTAGTGACTTAGCTCGTTTATTCTTAATGAAGCTTATATACATATCATTTGTTATTAAGCCCAAAGGGAAAATAAATAATTTGATTGATTCAAAAGTCGTACATGTTAAAGTTTTAGCTTTACTCACCAACAAAACATTAAGATTCCTTTAGAGCCACACTTAATTCGAGAATGTTTGAACAAGATTAGAATAACCATGTAAACAGAATCAGAACATTATATTTAGTCAGAATAATTGCGAGAACTAACTATATATAAAGCAAGTGGCTTTTGCTATAAATATTATTTTAACTTTTAAGCAAACAATTTGAGCATGATCAGAATGAATGCAAATTCAAAATTCAGTGCATGAAGAAATTTTATTAATTAGTGACATATTTAAGATATACAATCGGCTCAGCAGCATCCAATTAGATCGGCATATATCACAAAGATTGCAAGGAAGATTCGCCTCCCAAGATTGAAGATTTTATACCCATCATATGTCGTACGATTCTATTATTATTTTTTGAATTTGTCATAATCATACGATATCTCTTATAAGAATTTTAAAACTTTAATGTGTAGGTAAAATTATTATTTGCGTGTTTCACTGCTATAAAATTGTAGATATTGCTCCTGCTAAAATATTAATTCTTTGTGGATAACAATTTAGGGTTAAAAAAAATAGACAAGGCCAAATTTTTTAAAAATCGGTTATATAATCCAAGAGCATTCACACTGGATTGTTCATTCTCACGATAACAAAACTTGAACCACATCTTAATTGGGGCGGGGCCGAAACTAAACTATTTTAGAGTAGGTCGAACTTTATATTTATTAAAAAAATTTCATAACCGTATAAAAATATTTATAACGAACCGAAAATAATAATATTATTTTTCTATTTTACTTAAAATATAATGTAAAAAACATAGTGACATATTTAAAAAAAATCACTGTAAATACTGTAATTAACCAAAACAAAAAGGAGTATTTTGTTGGGTTTTTTTCATAAGAGAACCTATCTAGTATCTATGATACCAATCATGTATCATTTTTCCTCTAAATTTATATATAAAAAAATCTCTTTTAATCCATCGGGAGTATTAACCACCCAAAAATTAGATTCGTCAATAAGGGCGTAGAACTCGATTCATGTATTACTAAAAATTGATGGATTCTTCATCGCGTTATGTTTCTCTCCTCTTTCCCTTCATATGCTTTCATCTTTTGTTTTTTCTCTCACAGATTTTTCTTACTTTATGCTTTTCCAACCATGGTTTTTTGCAGGCAACAACAGAATCCATTATAAACACAAACCATTGTATGCTTTCTACTTTTTATAAATATTGGGACACATTTAATGTGTTACACCCCTGGTTAGTTTGAGTTTATTATGATTCTTAGTATAACAACGTTGTTAGTTCTTAGGAGCACAAGCTTTAATAAAGGTTTCAAAGAGATCGCCCCCTCGAAGCGAACCCCTAAATTGTTTCAATTTAGAAATACTACACAACTCTCAGATCGTTCATGTTTAGATAATAAACGTACGAATTCTTTACAATATCTTTAGTTTGTAAGTAGACTCACACTTACTACATCTTACAGCCGACGATACTTTGAGGCCAGCTCACACTTATCTAGACAACAAGATCAATGTAAATTCATAAGGCAGATTTCCTTTTGATAAGTGACTATAACATGTCATAGCTCACATTCTATTATATTACAAAAAGAATAAAAATACAAGAGTGAAAAGTTACAAACTCAAACACCATAATGTACAGTTGACAATTATGGAGATAATCACCAACTTGTATAAGTTGGTGTGTTTTTAGAGTTGGCATCGAAAAATTGTTCAGCTTTTGTCAAAAGTAATGTTAGAGGAAACATATCTTCTCTGTCTTCGAAAAAAAAATTAGTCTTTAAGCTTCTGAAGACTTTGTCTTCAAGCTTTGAAAGACATCACTTTTAGCTTCAAAATATTTGGGTCTTTGGCTTCGGAAGATTTAACACTTAGTGAATTTTCTTTGTGCATTGTCAAATCTTTCGAAATAACTTCCTTGTACTTCTGAATGCATACTGAAAGTTCTTTGGTTAACATCAGCCACTAAGATAGCTTTTACTAACTACCCTAGGCTGATACTACAAAAATTTAAGGATAACTATGAGTCTTGATATGATATTCACTTGTTTACAACTATCATAAGAACTAGAGCCATTCCTTTTTCATCAGCTGGTCTTGATTTCTCAGGATCTTATACTATCTTCTTATGTCTAAGAGATCATGATAAGGGGTTTTTTGACAACATCTGATCGGCCTCTTAATGTTTTAGATGTTTGAATGGTTTAGATTGTTTGTTTCGCTAGCAAATGTCTGAATGGTTCAGATATTTGCCTCTGAAGGGTTAAGCATTATACTAATACTTAATGGTTAAGAGTTTTAAAGCTGAATGGTTAAGACCTCTTATCTGAATTGGTTCGACATTTGCTTTTAAATAGTTAAGTGATATACTAGCTTTTAATGGTTCATACCTCTTATTGGTTTAGCACTTAATCTTTAAAAGGTACCAAACCACCCGTAAGTAAGGTCAAACATATTCCAGAAGTATATGTGTTGACCTCTTTGATCTCTCATGACATACCATCTATCTGGGTTTGGAGAGTAAGCCGAGGACAGGATGGGTATTTTAGCAGCAAGAGGCTCTACTTGTAGTAGAGTTGGCCGAGCAAGCGCTTTTCGATCACACTTAGAATGTTCTGATTCATCTTAAGGTGCAAACATTGATGCCTTAGTCTTCTTCTTATTCTTCTTCTTACTTGAATCTCTTCTAATGGCCATCATCTTCATCTTTTTGTATCAACTAAGAAGGTTGGTATTGATAATTATGTCTTCATTTTTTTCCTTAAGTTTGATCCTTCTCGTTCATAGGTTTAGAAGAAGGTCCGGGACCCTACTATGGGTTAGAAGAAGAAGCTGGCTATGGATCAGCACTCGGTCCAACTTTTGTTGTCTTTTGGGATTCAACCTTGACCTTAACTTCTGGTGCATCTTAACTTGGTGGAGAATGCAAGTCTAGAAGCTCACCCCTATTGATCTTTTGCTTGATAACCCTAATGTGATCATCCATTGTGGATAGAGACATATGATCAAGCCTCCTCTCGGATAACCCATATCACTTCAAGAAGTTCACCATGTTTTGTTTATACTCATATTTCTTCTTATTCTCTTTGATGGTGGCTCTTCACTTTGCAGCTTCCTCCCTTATCTTAATCTAAGAAGCTTTCTTTTCTTTAAGGAATTATTGCTCCAAGTGCTTGAAATATTGAAACTTTATATACTCATAAAATAGAGAGAGTAAAGCTATTGCCTGATAAAGACCTATGGCACTCAAATAGGTAATCATCTTTTGTCTGTCTTGTTCCCTACATACTTGGAGGATTAGTTATGGTTAATCAAAACAAAATTATCTCTCAAACTCACTTGGAGGTAATCATAAAATAGAGGGAGTAAAGCTGTTGCCTGATAAAATAGAGGGAGTAAAATTGTTGCCTGATAAAGACCTATGGCACTCAAGTAGATAATCATCTTTTGTCTGTCTTGTTCCCTACTTGTAGAGATTAATTAAGAGGCTGATGCAACCTAAACATCCAAAGTCTCTCCTGCATGTTGCACAAGTAGTATGAAGAAGTGTTAGGACCGAAAGCGTATGGAATACTAACTGATTCAACGTGAAACCAGATCAAATAGTGTGGAATCCTATTTGATTTGCGATCCAATCAGGGAAAACGTTAATACGATCAATCCTAACGATTAGAATATGTTAATAATAAACTAGGAATGATCAGAAACGTTCTATGAACTTGGAAGGGACGAACTGGACATTCTGGGTCGGCTAGGGTTGTGAATTCTCGAAGTCACTCATTTTTCAACGAATTAAGTGGTATTTATAGCAGTCTTCATTCGTACGACTAAGCCAAGCGACTGGCTCAGTCGTGCGACTGAGTCATACGATTGATTCATTCGTATGACTGAGTCAGTCTTATGACTCAGTAGTGCGATTGACTCAATCACCTGGTTCAGTCGTGCGATTGGCCCATTCGCATGGTCCAGTCGTGCGACAGAATCAGATTACTTAGTTAAACACATTCTTGAACCTTTAATTATTCAGAACATGTCTAACAATTGTAAGCCTATATAACATGTTCATATATGCGTGTACCAATACATAATA
>BJCM01167879.1:0-11117 GCA_018326385.1 Flaveria bidentis | reverse complement strand
GCGATACTCTTCGTGCAAACAGGACCGAATAGATCCATATGCAGTAGCTCCAGGGGCATCTCTATAGAGTTGACATGCTTGGTCTTGTGAGATTTCCTGGTCTGCTTTCCCTTCTTGCATGAGACACATAAATCAGGAAGTTTGAGGTTCTTTACAGTAACTCCCTCAACTAAGTTGTTAAGAATCAGATGATTCATCTTCCTGTGATTTATATGTCCCATTCTTCTGTGCCATGAGATAGACTCCTTGTCTGTTGCTTTAGACAAAAAACACTGAACAGTAAACTCAGTAGTGGAAGCATTCGACATATCTAGTACATACAGGTCATTGTACCTGGATGCTGACATTAATACCTGCTCCTGAGAAATCTCCATCTCTTTCTTCAGAATGTAACACTTTCGATTGTCAAACATCACTTTGAAGCCCTTGTCACATATCTGAGACACTGAAAGCAGATTGTTTTCCAATTGCTGAACATGATTAATTGCAAAAGATTATTTAAAGTTGATAAACCTAAAAGAACTTCCAGCCATGAATAGTCAATGAACTTTTGATTAATCAAGTTTCATAAATCAACCTCAATAAACTAAGTTTTGTAAGTTAATCTTGATAAACCTTCAAGCATTTTGTTATCACTTCTTTATCTTTGAGAAATATATGAATAGTCAATGAACTTTTGATTAATCAAGTTTTATAAGTCAACCTCAATAAACTAAGTTTTGTAAGTCAGATAAACCTTCAAGCATTTTGTTATTACTTCTTTATCTTTGAGAAATATTGGTTAGATTATAATATATATTTCAGCTTAAATATAGATAAACGTATTTTTTTTCTTTTTAAATTTGGAGGTGGGCTAAAGCGGTTGCTTTAGGGAGAGGAGCTTAAGCTCCATTCCATGGTCTCGGCCTCTCTACCCATCACGGGATGACATGGGGCGGGTTTCTAACACGCATACCCCCACCGAAACCGAGGAATGTTTAGGAGAGGTACAAAGAGTTGCTGGCAGTTGACATTTATGTCCCGAGTCGATTTTGAGAGCAACATCTGATGAGGGAATGGCATTATGGTGAATACAATTCAAATCCTAAAAGTTTCACAAAAATTGATAAATCAAACATACACAACTACAAGACACAAAATTTCACAAAAATACAAGTCTGTTAGAGTTGACATGTAATTTAGTAAAAACACCAAACCCAAATCAGTAAATCGAATTCATGTTTGTCCCACAACCAACAATGATCCCAGTACAATTCCAACCTACTACTTATAAGCATACTAAAACAAGTATCAGTTAAATCGTTACTTTTGTCAATCTGTTCTTCAGGACTCGGAAGTCAACTATAAAACCTTTGACTTACAAGAGTGACGACATGCTCGGTTTCCAACCCAACGATCTCCTGACCATTTTTGGAGGACTAAAGCTAAGCCCAAACATCTCCTTAAGAGCCTTACCTTGTTCAGAGAACCTAATCAACTTTGCAACTACTGAAGCGCTATCTTGCAAGTGGTTTGGATCCTCTGTGTTGCTCCACAGGCGGTTGATTAGCTGCAGCCTCCTCCGTTTTGAGTTCAGGTTGATGCCCCATTTTTGGTAAAGTTTCTTCTTTTCTTCTTCCGAAAACCGTTTGTTCATTAGCCGGCTTAACATTGCTTTCTCCCTTCTCAGAGCTTTAATGCTGTTTATCACAAACAAACACATTTGAAGGAAACAGGTCGTCGAAACGTGATGAAAGTAATAAAAAGTGTCTTTTAAATGCATAAGCCCATTGATTAACTTATTTAAAATAATTATTATATTGTTCAAATAATATAATTTTGTAAGCATGTATGACAAACTAAAATCTGGTTCGATTCAAGTAATATTTTATCTCTAACAAATCAAACGGGTCAAAAGTCACTGATAACGTACAAAAACCTTCAAATCAACTTATTCAAAAAGTTAATTAGTATTGTAACATTATCACTTTTGTAAACATAACTGACACTTATGTAAAACAATACCAATTTTGAACCATGTATTTAAGATACTAATTTTCACATGTTAACTTGATATTAGTATTGATGTACTATTTTTTTAAAATTACATAGTTTCTAGCCTGATTGCATATTACTGCAAAGTTTTAAGAAAAACCCTTTGTTGTCGAGCACTCGAGCTATAAAAGCCAAACAACATAAGAGAAAACCACTCTCAAAAACCAAACAGCAAGGCCGGAAAGTTTCATAATTTTGAAAACACTAGAGGTGGCAAATGGAGCTATTATTCTAGTTTTATTAAGGATATATATAGTTTCGACTATAAATCACTAAATAATATACATTATTATTGTGTGTAAACGAGCTATGCTCAACGTTTAGAAATAGAGCTCGGAACAAGCTAGGATCGAGCTTAGGTGAGCCTGGGCTAGGCTAGATTACACTGCTAACTAAATGGAAGAGAGAGAGGGGAGAACCTGGATGCTGAAGTGAGAGTATGGCCATCTTGAAATGCTGGATTTCCCTGTGAAAATGTTTCTTTAAGAAATGAAAGCCTCCTAATCTCGACCTCCATGTAAATAGAATCCATTGGATCACCTCTAAACAACAAGAAAAAATATGTCCTATGAATCAGAGAAACATTGCATGCTTGCCAAAGTTCAAGTATAGATGTCTGCTGTGTTGCAAATTGTTGAGGCCAATCTGCAGACGGCGAATCCATAGTTGAATCTATTCCTATGCTTTTAACGTTTTTACCCATGCCATCTGCTCCTGAGCCATTAACCTAAAGCATCCACATAATAATAGATATTAATAAAATTCAGTTAATTGCAGTAAAAAGTAAACTAATTAATGCTCATTTATATTTTATATCCGTTTAAGTGAAAAAGAGCTGTCTTGGGCTGAATTTTAATGCTCATGGATCAAGCAGGTAAAATTAAAACTTCACTAAAATGGAAAAGGGTCAAACAGATTGAGTTTGTTGAATGTAGCCCATGACGAAATCAATCGTAAATATAACCTTTTAAATTGTTTTACCAAGACAACTGAATCATTATTTATCAGGCAATCCTGACCAAAGACCTGGATTTGGGTCTATTTGGGCTTTTAATACAAGATTGTAGTCTGCCTTGGGATAAAGGTGTTGTTTCATTTGATTATTTTTGTCTATATGCTGCTTAATTTTGAAGATGACAGGACCAAACGTACTTAGATACGCTTAAATTCTGCTACTCATATTTCAAATTCTCAAGTTAAAGAAAAATAGGAATACAAAAATGGTTTGCCCAGTATGGTTTCTATATTAGTTATTTTTTGTCATTTGATTTACAACCCAAGCCCATATAGATGAATTGATACTTTGTTAAATGAACTGAGCCTGTTATGAAAGTTACCTTACTCGATCCAACCTAAGGCGTTTGCCAAACTAAAAGATTATAGTTATACTTTTTATGGTTGTGTTCAAGATATTAGTTATTATATAAATTTCTAAAAAGAAAGACTCATGAAAATAGTTTGAATAAAAAGAAACGTAAATCAAACCTGCTCAAACTGAAAAAATGGGCCTAAATTACATTAACAAGGTGAATGGAAGTCAAAAATCAAACCTGCTCAAACTGAAGTTTGGCCATTTTCTTCATTCCCGCAACAAAAGTATCTACACTAGGAATATCTTCTTCTCCTGAGGTTTTATTCTTTGCATCTTCCAACATAGTACTTCCAAGGGAGGATTGTGAATCACTTCTCATCAGTCCTCCAATGGTGGCACCACCATATTCCCCCGACGGCAGATCCCATAGCTTCCGGCCTTCAGGCCTTCCTGGAAATCTTGTATCAATATCCTCAGGAGGGGTGTTCTCAAATTCTGGTGGGGAAGTACTAGTTACAAGATTTGCCCTGCAACTCCTGCTCTTAGTGAGCTTAAAGCTCGTTGAATTTGACATGTGTGATTGCACTTCTTGTTCTTCTTCACCATCACCATACGGTTGTGTGACTAGAGAATTTATGGTGTTCTGCAAATCTTGGAAATTTTGCTCCAATGACCCGATATTAACCCTGTTTCTTAGGCGGTTTGTTTCTGTGGGACCTGACACTGATTCGGATTCACCATTGGAAATCCCAGTTTGGTTGTTGGTGGATTCATCTGTTTCAACACAACGGACCTCTTTGCAAATGTTGTTTGACTCTTCTTCAGTTCTTGTTGCAAACAATGTTCTACTTGACAGTGAGGGAGAATTAGAGTTTTCTAGATGACGATTTGCACCAGGTAACTTAGTGCTTGATGATTCAGACGAAAGTTCATCTTCATATGTGTTGCCTTGTCGTCCATTCTAGAAACAAATTGCAATACAAGACAATTTAAAACTTTTAGAATAAAGTGATGAATAATTTTTGCTGTCTAATTTCAGTAAATAACATCTACCCATTGTGTTGAAACTTGATCATTTCTGACAGCTTGTAGCAATTCTTCGATCCTAGATTCAGCAAGATCCCTTTGCTTAATAAGATCTCGGACCTCTTTCTCCAACTGCAAACATAAAATTGACTCATAACTTATTTGACTTGCAAAAGTAAAGAAGGCAAGTTCAACACAGATTACTTATTGATTGGTGGAGTCAGGATATCTATATTGATGGGTTTAAATAAATGTTTTGATCATTTTTGAATGGACAAAAAGTGAATCATACCTTCTCAATCTGCTGATCTTTCTTCCTGAGGAGTGCTGAATAATCAGGTGGTGCAGGTGTTCTTAGCTCGTTTTCTAATCTAGCCAGTTCTTTTTGTAAATGTTTAACCAAGGCCTTATCAGACATCACTACATTAACTTGGGCATTTGTTGTTACTTCTTTTGCACAACTTGCAAATAAAAGAGTGTTTTTGGATTGCTCAACATGCTCACGAGCTGGGCTTAAAGTGCAAATGATAGCGGTTCGTGCATTTCCTCCCAAACAAGGCTGCAATATGCGTGTCAGCTTTGAGTCACGGTAATTCACATGTCCATGTTTGCCCTTGCTGCATTTGTCATCAGCGTTAGTGATTAATTACTCTTTTAGCAAGAAACAAGTTTGGAAATGGACAGAGCATGTTCCAAAACATGTAGATGATAATCATACATCCCCAATACACCCTTCACAATCTTGCGGACTAAAGGGAATAAAAAATAACATCCCAACTTTTAACTAGACATAGTTTAGCAAAGTGTTAGATTTTTTATTGAAACATCAGGAGATTGCATTAGAAATACAACTAAGCCAGCTTCAACCTGCTTGACCTGTTTACTCATAAACCATTTTGTTTTGGCTTCATCTATAAATTTTTAAAATTTTTAGAAACAAAACAAAAACCAAATTAACCTGATATAAGTAAATAGTAGTACTTTTATCTAAACAAAAGGTAACTATGACCAAATAATCAAACCTTAGCTTTCGAATCACAGTGGAAAGTGTCAATAAGCTACGATTTATGTGGCAACCTTCTTTCAATCTTTGCCCAACAGATAATGCCTGAGCAGCACGCTCACTTCCAGCAAGATCAACAAAGTTCTGCAAATTATAACTTTATTAGATTAATATAAAATAAAAACACTTCACAATATCAATGTTTCTTTGTATTTTTTTTCTTTTTTTATGTTAAATTCCTAAACTAAAAGTTAAAAATGGTTTAAACACAACGTTAGTAGCATCCATACCACACTAGCCGCAAGTTTTGTCGACTTATCCTTCCCTATGAATTCATTAGCTGAACTCTCAATTGTCTGCAAAACACCACATTGATTATGTGATAAAGTTCAAAATATATTCTACAAATGTATATACATCTGCATATGTGAATACTTTATGATAAATAATAAAATCGTATAGTTAGAGGATATAGCATACCAGCCTTAAAATTTGGTGAGATCTTGAACTTGTTTCATTGAGGGATGTCTCTCCCACTTTTCTTTGAGCTGGAAGCAAAAATAGCAAGCACCATATGAGACACTTCTTGACATGGGTCAAAACAGGCTAGGTCAAGTCAATATGAAACACTTTCGTTGACCTTTTTTTTTAAAAAAAAAGTAAAAATCATTCATGCGAAATTACAAAATATATATAATGGAACATCGGGTAGCTTTCAACCCATTTGGTCCATTAGAAATAAAATGTAACCAGGTTATACCGATTCACAAGTAAAAAAGGCCAAAACTGTCCAGTTCCCACTTTTATGAATTAAATTGAACCATGATTCCTGTGAGTCAAAATTTAAGCCACCTTTGGGCAACAATCAGGTGTCATGGTAGACATTGTTTTTTTAAATGAAAAGATTCTTTTGTTTCATTAAACAAAGAGTTCAAATATAATATAGCTCATTGTAAGCTCATAACCTTTAAAACATTAATACAAACATGACAATATATTAATTTTTGCTTTAATCCTAATAAAACAAATTATTGCAAAACAAGTTTAAATTAGTACGTTAACAAAGATAACAACTGTCATTAAAATGTGTGTCACCTTCACAAATGGACAAAAGCTGCTTAAGATGGCTCCAATCCCTTAGAGTTTCCTCTGTAAGTTTCTCTATAATTGTCCCTTTCTGAGATAAATAAAAAGATTGATTAATATTGTCTATCCATCGAGATAGAAAAACAATGAAAATAAGTTAATGGACATGAAATCACCTCCGGATCATCCAAAACCCTAAGTGGAATATTCTCTGTGCTTAGAAGGTCTCTTATGGCTTCGTTATAGATTTCAATAGCCGAAAATTTCAAAACAAATGCCCTTTCTTCATGCTAAAGAAAAAAAAATGTAATATAAAGAAATATCCAACATTCCAACCAACAATCATACATGTATATCATAATAATGAAGTCTTGAAAAATAAAAAACATAAAGAAAAAGTTTTGTACTTTTTGCATATAGGCGTATATATCTGCCACAGTGTATTCTGTTATCCCAGTCATTGTGTATGTTTTCCCACTACTTGTTTGCCCATATGCAAAAATGCTTGCTAAAAACAGGGAAGATTAATTAGCCAAAGCCAAAGTCTAAGTCTTGTCAATGTCAACAGCTTGTAAACCAGCTCATGACCAGACTTACAATTTATACCACTGACAACCGAAAGTGCAATCCCTTTTGCTCCTTCATCATAAACTTGCCTAGTTGTTGCATCACCACTAAATACTCTGTCTGTGACCAAACAAGAACCCCATATAATGAGAATATGAAATTAGTTACCATCATTTTGCGTAAATTATCACAAAACAAAAAGATTCAGAACTTTTATCATACCAAATGGAATGTCTCGTTTGCATACAAAGCTAAAACTCCAAACAAAAATGAATACATTAACTCAAAAAGAAATAAATTTAATAAACAGATTTACAAAACCAACCATGAATCTACTGAACATCATAATGGAAGATCACAGATCAGTTATATTCAAAACATATATAATAGTATATGGCATTTCCCTATAATTAGAATACTAAAACAAAAATTAACCAGAAAAAGTAAACTACTAACCATGAATCTACCTAACCAACTAGACTTATACAAATGACATTTCACTTTTATCAAGAACCCTAAAGATAAATGTAAAAATTTGGAAGAATACACGCCACATTAACCAAAAAATAAAGAAAATCCACTTATGATTAGGAGACCTACTTTTACTTGAACCCTAGATTAAGAACGGAATCTAACCGTTATTGCATAAATTAAAAGGAAGAAGTAGGAAAATCCAGTTAGTGACCCAATTTGGCAAGATCACAAACAAATTGGATTCAAAATTTATATCATATTAAAGGGCATTAAATTATAAATCTAGAACCAAAGAAAAAAATGAGTTTTAAGAGAGTATTAGAATAAATTAACAGAAAAATATAAAAACAAATCCACTTAGTTTTTATATTTTTAAACAACAACGAATCCACCTAGTTAGAACAGTGCTGAACACTAATGCATAAATTAACTGGAGAAAAAAAGTAAGAAAATCTACTTAAGGATCTAAAGACAACATGCAAAATAAGTGAAAAAAAAGCCAATACTTTGAGATATAACACGGAAAAAAAGAATCAAAACTACAAAATAAGATCAGAACCTAAACACTGATGAATAAATTAATTGAAATTTAGAAAAGATATCCATTTAGTGATTCAATTTACCGAGCTACCATGAATCTACATGGTAGACTAAAACCAATTGGAATCAAAACCTCAAATGGTATCTCAGGTTTAACCAAGAACCCTAGAATAGATCAAATTAATTGAATGCAGAAATAAATTAACCCAAAATTTAATAAAGTATTTCACTTACCAAATGAATAAGCAGTAGGGAACATAGATCTTTCCTGCAAAGTGTTCCTGAATAGAACAGTAGTATCATTGATGCATTCCCAGTCTGAAACATCATTTTTTGCAATTTCTTTCTCATTCAAAGGCCTCAACCTCACCAACACAAGAATCTTTTCCTCTCTTCCACTGCCAACACCTTCCATTTTCTCCCAATTCATCAATTCTTCCCCACCAATTGCCCCCATTTGCTTCAAATTCCACAAAAATTTTAACCTAAAATTAAATACCCTTGTACCATTTTCCCCTATAAACCCCACAAATCAACAAAAATCTCATGTTCAACCACTTTTTTTAAACCCTAAACTATGCAATTGACAGTTAAGATGTTAAAAACAAAGTGGTTGTTGCTGCTTTGCCAAAAAGGGAGAAAAGCACCAATACTTAGTCCCACATGTCACCACACCATTTATCTGCATAAAACAGAGCACAAAAAAGCTAGTTTTTTAGGATAATTATATAAACCATTAAACAATACACAAAGATCCAAACTTAAAAAAGGAGATTTTAAAAGATAATCATGGGTTTGTTGGGTGATTAAGAACTTTGCTTAATCTTTATTCTCAAGCTTGAACAAAGGAAAAAAAAACCCTAAAATCCCCAATTTTTTGAACACCACACAACACAGATCCTAAAGATGACCCTACTATGCTTGAAAACTAAGTAACTCGTTTTCTTTTCTTTAATGCAAATACTTTAAAAGCTTGAAAGTTTCTGAAATGGTGGGCCCCAAACACAAAGTGGTAACTTACCTTCTTGATCTATTTCTGCTGGATTAAGCTTCTGTTCTTCAGGGTAAACTGTAATTCATCAAAAAGTCAAGAATTAGGGTTCAATTAACCAAGATTTTAAGTCAAAAAGTAAATACTTGAACTGACCACCAAATTCGGTAACCCCCACAATTGGGTTCATCGTTTTCGTATTAAATTTTAAAAAATTCAACAATAAATCAAAAGAAATATATAATATTATTTCTGAAATCAAAAACCCCCCACGATCTCCGTGATTTCACAAAACACAAATCGCACAAAAGCTCAGCATTTACCTTCTTAGCAGCAACAACTGCTCTCACTCTCTCACTCTAAGAAGCTTAATAATAATCTTGATCAGATATTCAGATCACATATATTATTTTTTTCATCTGGGATTTGTAGCAAAGTAATTTATTTCATTAATTAAAGGCTTTATTATCTTGTTTATCCTTTTTCCAGAGCTTAAAACTTAAAGCCATAGTTACGTACAACTTTCCATGCGTAACATACTGTTGAATAAAGAATTCGTGTTTTTGTTTTTGTGTTTAGGTATCTGGAAAAAGTATTAACCTTTTCTTAACGTCTACTTTTTTATCTGAGTTATTTTTAAATTTGGGAGTCACGTGAGTGGCAGAATTTCGGTGAATTTAATAATGTGTGTGTGCAGTACACCGTTAGACATTGAGATTTTTCAAAGGCACGAGATTTCTCCGTTGATTACTATCCTGGGGTCCACGTACAACTCTTTAATGCATCAATCACCACGCTTTAATATTTTATGCATCGCTGTTTGTACCAAATGCATAACTAATTAATAGGTTGTTTGGCGGCATCTGAATCTGCATCTTAATGGTTTAGATATATGAATGTTTCAGTACTTAATGGTTTATACTGTTTGTTTCCGAGCAATTTTTTGAATTATTCAGATATTTGTTTCTGAATGATTAACCATTATATTAATAATGAATTGTTAAAATATCTAATATTGAATAGTTAAGATCTTTTATTTGAATTAATCAGACATTTGTTATTTAATAGTTAAATGATATACTAGTTATTAATGGTTTAGACTTGTTAATAATTTATCACTTAATGGTTCATACATTTTATTGCTTCAGCACTTAATCATTCAGAATTTGTCAAATAGTTCCGAAGTAGTATACAAACCAATGTTGTTGAGAACAGATAAGACCGGCTGGTCCAACCGGGAATCAAAGATGTGGTCGAACCGGTTCATATCGATTTATTTTGGAGGGGTTCGGCCGTCTGGTTTGTCCCAAATCAATGGTCGGGTCGAGGGTCGAATAGGATTTTGAATTATTTTTAGTGTGTTGGACATAAAAATATAGTTAAGTTTTATATATAACTATAAAATACACATATAAATTACTTATATTAAATTATATGTACAACTATATATATATATATATATAATAATTACGACGATCATATTAAATCTGGTCTGACCACCAAACAAGTAAAACTTAGGGTTTGATGTCCGATACAGTTATTAAACATTGATACAAACTATTCCATTTTACGTTAGGGAAATCATATTCATAAGTTGATGTGCTTAAAAATTAAAAGATTCTTGAATTAAATTGGACAAAGTTTGGGTATTGTGATTTTAAAAGTATATATCGTAGAGAGTATAGAGTACGTATTTATAGGTAAAAAGAATATTTTTTTATTATATAACAATCATATATCATATTTAAAAAGTTTTAATAACCAAATTAATTATATTATATATTTTATAATTTTGATAGAAACTGATAAAATATAAAACATAAAACATCTATCTACTAATATCTATATTTTATTGCTCTATAGTTATTTTTAAAATAGAAATTTTGAGATACATCAATACACCATACAATTGTTGATTGTTAGGGTGGGAGGGCGCGATGCCCCCCACGTCTCGCGACAACACCGCCGTCGTCCCTTCACGTCATGACATATGACATATCGCGTAGCTCGGCATAAAAACGCTGGGCTCTTTCTACCACTTGTAATCGTTGAAAAAGCTGTTGGATCACCCCCTCCTCCTCCCC
>BJCM01167877.1:0-13500 GCA_018326385.1 Flaveria bidentis | reverse complement strand
CTTTTGTAAACTGATTAAACCAAGGAGTATTGCTTAACAACAGTGTTTATAATGAGATGAATGGCTTTTGTTAAAATTAATTCCGCTGCTTAAATTTGTAAGCTTATAATGTTTTATGTAATTATAACTGTGAATGACCAACTGTGAGGTCTCCGGGAACGGGGCCTTACAGCTTGACAAACCAATTCTCAATAACAACAACAACAATTCGAAGTTAGTGCATGATAGCAAATATGCCACTCCAAGTTCAACATCAATATAGCACAATGGAAATTTCCTAGAGTGAGGCTAGCCTACCTAGATCGGAACCGTCTAAGTGCATATATTTCCCAAGGTAATTTGTCGTCACGCCATTTGGACAATCCACAAACTTATCTTAATGGTTTGTTGGTAAACTAACATGACCAAGGTCCTGACACACCCAACATTTAGTCCTTTAAACATAAGGAACACAATATAACAAGCATTAATTATATGATAACATGTAACAAAATTAAATTTAGGCAACTTGTGTACAACCCTAAAATCAAACATAGGAAAAACAGGGCGGTTATACTCACCTCAACTGATGGTCTGCGATAATCAACTTCTACAATCACAATATCACCAATATCATCCTAAAAGTGCAAACAAGTGGAAACTGTCCATAAAATTTTCAATACACAACATGCTTAGATCAAAATATACTTTTGAACTATGCCTCACGCACACGGTTAAACCTGTAATAAAACCAAAAGCATCCTTATGATAGACCCGTCCACCATAGTATGGGTTTTCGCATATGTTCCCAACCATGTCCATAATATACTAATGACCAGTTTAATATTGTCAAAAACTCCGTTTTTTTTCCTAAAACCCATAACAATGCACAATGTGAGAATCTATAATCATACCAAAGTTTTCTTCGGGAATAACACAGCTTCTCAATAATTGCAAGTGGTTAAATCAATTGGCTGAAAAGCCTGACATTGTGTCATTTTTTGTCGAGCACAGGGGCACGCCCCATGTTGTGTAGTCGATCTTTATTTTTTGTTGTTTCAGTTTTCTACATTATGCATCACGTGCTTATCCCGATTAAGTTTTATCAGTTTCAAATCACCAAAAAAGACACGATAATAGTCCTAAAGTCAATTAAAACAAACCAATTAGCGATTATATTTTCTAACGACCTACGCTTACACGATACACTAAAATCCGAGAGTGTAAGACTGCAATACTAGACTCTTGATTGTGTGCTAGCACACATTATACATCACAAAATATTTATAAAAAAAACCCCCAAACATTTCGTGTGGAAACCTCGGGATGGGATAGTGTGAAATGTGGTTGCTTAAGTCTACGAGCTGGCGGTTGAGAGAGATGATTATGTAACCATTTTCTTGAACCTCTGAATGAGTTCAACTTGGTTCATCCCGGTTAAATATTTGATGAGTTTGTGCAACTTAAAAAATAGTTTTTGCATTGTCAGCTCTCGCGTTTTGAAATGCGGTTTCTTCGTAGGGTTTCTTTTGAGCTACTATGGCTTGAATCTTTTATTTTTTGATTTTTTGAATTGAGTAGATTTTTTGGTGATGAGAGGCTGAAACAAGTGAGCTACTTATATACAGGTCAAAAACGGTGAACACGACAATGTGCTTTTCCAGGCATGACGTCGTGCTTGTTTTAATTCATCATAGATTTGGCATGTATCATTCTAAAGTTGACAACAAAAATCATGGAAAAAATTTGGGTTCGTCGTGGGGGCGTGCTTCATTCCTCATGTTTGGCTTGTTGAGTTTTACAAATAGTTGAAAATTTCAATGAAAAATTATGTAAAGATACCACGTTTTAGTTTTGGGTCCTTGGCCCGACTCTTGCTTACACTTAGTGTTCATTGGGGTAGAGATATAATTTCTCCAAGAAATTTTGGTTGGCCCATCGGTGTATGGTTTTAACCGATGATCATTTACCTTGAAACTTAATTCCTCATTATTTCCAATCTCGATGGCACCGTTTGAATAAACGTCTTTAATTGTATACGGTCCAGACCATCGCGATTTCAACTTTTCAGGAAACAAGCATAAGTAAGAGTAATACAATAAGACATGTTCTCCCTGAGGGATTGTTTTATGCTCTTTAAATGGGAATCATGAAATTTCATTGTCTATTCTTTGTAAACCTTAGAATTCTCATACGCGTGATCTCTCTGTTCCTCAAGTTCATTAATTTACACATACGTATTTTGACTTGTAGCGTGCGGATCAGGGTTTGATGTTTTGAGTGTCCAATAGGCTTTGTGCTCGATTTCCATAGGTAATTTCCATGATTTCTCACACACCAATTTAAGCGGTATAGTGTTTATGGGAGTCTTATAGGCGTCCAAAAAACCCATGATGCATCATCTAACTTGGTAGACCATTTCTTGCAGTTTTGACCTACGGCTTTTAGGTGGATTCATTTGATGCCTCAGTTAGTGACCTCAAATTGTCCATTCGATTGCGGAATGATAGTGAAAGCCATTATGAGCCATTGTTTGATGCATCGGTTAATCACCTCAAAGTTGAATAAAACCAAATTCGAACTTTCAAATTCAAATTGGTTTATGCTTATTTAGTGAATCCTGTTTCAAAAATATCAAAGTTGAATAAACCGATTAAATAACTAAATGACCTAAAACCCGATTTGCTGAACACCCTTAACTCATTCGTCTATCGTACACGAATATATAGACACGAGTTCTATTAAGGAAGACACCAAATCAGTTTTAAGGGAACCACATTGAATTCATATCCTCGGCCACAATTGTTAACATTGAATTTGTCGTTTATGTGGTCAACGATGAAAGTTAAGACTCAACTTTGTTGAAGATATTAGTTATTTAGTTTGAATCTTATGTTTGTGTGATGTTTATTAAAATTTTCATGTAATTCATTTTGTTGGTGTTATTTTCCTACATATTTACAAATGATAAAAAGTTTACCTTTATGTACTTTATTATTATTTTAACAAAATGTGAACCAACTTCCTAATAAGCTTCTGAAAATCAATCTAAAACCAGATTAATCGGCGGAATATACATAAAGTGCATATTTTCATGATGAACTTTTCTTAATCCGGTATTCTTTTGTAACGTTATCTTCGTTTCTAATCATTGTTATTTGTATTTACAAGTAAGATATGATAAAAAACGTGTCACTTTATCTTTTATTGAATTCATTTAAAATATATAGTTATACATAAACTAATAAAATATTAAACAATCAACTAATGAATATCATTTCTGGTATGTTATAAGTATCATTGATGGTATGTTATCGATTATAAATTTAGGATGACTGCTATAAAAAAATCATTGTATCACTACTTAAAAGATCAAATATTAAAACGTTGACAATTAAAGACATCTTAAAGTGGCCATAAAAGCTAAACACTAAAATATAAGGGGCTAAATATATTTTTTGTAAGATTTGAAGTACTATGTAATTAACTGTACAAGAATTAATGAGTCCTATTTGCAGGATTTGAAGTGACATTGACTTTAGTTAGCATATAATTTTATTTATTTTTATAATTAAATTAATTCTCGTGTATTACATTTATTGAAGATAAAATATAATTATAATTATGTATAAATAATTATTTTAAGTAAATAAATAATAATATATTTTTTTAAACTTTTATTTTTATAAAAAAATGTGATTTTTAAATATTTTATTTTAAAAAATGAACCTTTATAAAAAGTTTGTTGCATTCTAAATTTTATAAAATTTGTTTTTAAAAAGTGTGTTTTAATAAATAATTGGTTTTTGATTTATTAAATTATACATTTTTAAAACTAAAAATAGTATGCGTAGTATTATTAGTATTTAATACTGTTATTAATAATATAGAGAAATGATATAATTAGCATAATGAGTTTTACAATTATGTCACGTTAATTTTAGTTTTTTATAGATGGATAAATAGACGGTAGGCTAAAACCCATTTATTAAACTAATTATAGTTGGTAATAAACACGGAGAGTTACAATAAAGTAATTTTTATATAAAAATATAATTAAAATTATATATATGTAATAGTTCAAGAAATAAAATAATTATACTTTTTAACTTTCTTGTCTAAATAGTTTATTTTTAAACATTCATTTTAAGATTTTTTATAAAAAATATTTTTCTATAAAAGCCATGTTTTTTAAAAACTCTAGTTTGTAATGATTTAGGTTGTTTTAATAAGACTATTTTAAAAAAAATTCACCTTTTGGTAACTGTTTTTTAAAAACAGAGTGATTTAAAATATTTTATTTAAAAAGGTTTAGTGTTTTAGAAAATTTGATATCATATAATTTTTTTTATATTATTTATATTTTAATTAAATATGTGATTTTGTAATATACTTAATAATATCGGTTTTAAAAAAAGATATCTTGCTTTTAAAAAATATAGACAAGAGAGAAAAATATAACAATTAATAAAATTATTATTAATAAGAGGAAGAAATTTGTATAAGTGTTTAAATTACTATAATACACTTTTGAAGGAAAAAATAATTTGAGTATTTTTAAAAAAAATGACAAGTGAAAAAAAATGAGTTAAGAGAATAACAAGTGGCAAGAAAATTTCTTTTATTAGATTTTATAGATAGTAAATTATCATTTTTTCCTTTATTGTTTAATCATATTTGTTATTTTCATCCCAATTTTTTTTATTGTAATTTGAATCCTCAAGGTTTGAAAAATTTATTATTTTCATCCAAAAACGTTAGCTCTATTAATTTAAAATGTTAAATATTTATCGTTAAAAGGGTATTTATGTAATTTTTCATATAAAAATCTTAAATTTTTGTTTATGTGTTGCTAATAAAACTTCACAAACGGAATTCATGTTTTTTGATGAAAATGATAACTTTTTTAAACCCGGAGAAGCTAAACGCAAAAAAAAAATAAATAAATAAAAGAAAAATAAAAATAACAAATATGACCAAATTACAAAAAAAGAAAAAAAAGACATTCACTCCTTTTATGAATTATAAAATTATTTTTAATAGATAACGAATATTGCAATACTATTCGCTTATAAAACAAAATCATAATTATAAAACAAAATTATAATTATAAGTTAAGTAAAAATTACAATATAGTTAAAACTAGATTTAAGCCCCCTTGCGTTGCGGCGGGGGGCATAAAATCATGTCAAGTAGTACTAACATAGCAATATCCACACTACCGTTAGTGGCCACCAACACCGGATAATACTCGTACTGAAAATAAATAAAAACGAAAAAAATAAAACCGAACGGAAAAATAGACGAATATTAAACCATACACGTGAAACGTAAAACATTAAAAACAAAATAACTAAGTTGAATTAGGAACACCCTCACGTTGCGATGGGGCCGCTAAACGGGAAGAAATAGACGTAACAACGGTAAACCACATGTGCACGTTACAAAATGTAACTCTTAAATTTTAGAACGAAACGTAAATGAAAATTTTGTTTGAGATGAAAAATGTAGGTTACAAAGTTGAAAGTAGTATTTTATAGGGTTAAATTGTAAAAGATGTAAAAATATTGGGTATAAAATAAAAAGTTATATAGTTGCATAAAAATATATACATTCAAGTTAGTAATTAGAATATATATAACTAGGGTACAACCCGGTGTATTACACGGGTTGATTAAAAATATTAAATAGTTATTAATGAATAATAAAGATCCGTAAAACATTATTTTAATATAAGATATACTAAAATTACGTATAAGTAGTTACTGTGATTAATTGATAAAATATTTATATTATTTCTAAAACGTTCGTTATAAAAAAAATATTATTTTGATAAAAATTTCATTTTTATCTTGTTGTTTAAAGACTTCGGGTTTGCTTTGTAAAATTATTTTATATATAAAAATGATTTTAAAATAATTTCGTTATTATAAAAAATTCTTGTTTTTAAAAAATCATAGTTTTAGAAAATTTTGTGTTTGAAAACGTGTATTTTTTTAATCAAAGTATTTAGTTTTTATTTAATTAAAAATGTCTTTTAATATTATTGATTTAGTAAGAATTTAAATTTATAATATAAAGAGAGAAAAAGAAAAAATTAAAAATTAATTATTTGATTTTTTAAAATAAAATAATTAACTTAAACGGAAAAATAAATGAGAGAATGAATGTGATAATAACATGTTTCGGTTTAAATTCTGCAAATGAGCATTTTTACATAAAGTTTAGTACACTATAAATACAAGTTTCTCTACAACTCATATATAAATCACCATCATCAAACCCCCTCTTCCTGTGCAAAGGAGACACACAAAGCACAACCGCCGCCGGTCGTCGGTCACCGGACTCCGGTCACCGTTCATCGATCTCCGGTTGCACATCTCATCTTCTTCAATCCAATTTCACATACCCACATTTCCATTTCAATTCAATTCAATTCACTTCATCCTCTTTCTACATTCCCAATGCCCCATAGATCTCCCTCAGATCCAATGCCATTATAAAGATTCAATTGTAGATGCAAACAGACTTCAATCAGTTGACGATAAGTGGCTCAGTTTCGATCCGATTCACAAATGTCGGCAACAAAGGCCCCACCGTCGACCCGATCCTTCACAATCGGGCTCGTGACGTCATGGTACTCATCGAACATTGGGGTTTTGTTGCTCAACAAGTATCTTCTCAGCAATTATGGGTTCAAGTACCCGATCTTCCTCACTATGTGCCACATGACCGCGTGTGCGTTGCTGAGCTACGTCGCAATCGCGTGGCTCAAGATGGTGCCTATGCAGACGATTCGATCTCGTGTGCAGTTTCTCAAGATCTGTGCTTTGAGCTTCATCTTCTGTGGGTCTGTTGTTAGTGGTAATGTTTCTCTTAGGTATCTTCCGGTGTCGTTTAATCAAGCGATTGGGGCTACAACGCCGTTTTTCACTGCGGTTTTTGCGTATTTGATGACTTTGAAGAAGGAAGCTTTGCTTACGTATGTCACTCTCATTCCTGTGGTCACTGGTGTGATAATCGCTAGTGGGGTATGTTTTTTTTTCTTCTGTTTTTCAGATCTTTTTTGTCAATTTCATATGTTAATTTGATTATTTTGGATTTTTGGTTTGTGGGTATTTACATTTGGAGTTGATTTTGTGTTAGGGTGAGCCAAGCTTTCATCTTTTTGGGTTTATAATGTGTGTTGGTGCTACTGCTGCTAGAGCTTTGAAAACAGTGGTTCAAGGGATATTGCTTTCTTCTGAAGGGTATGAAGAAGTATTGATTTTGGGGTTTTGTGTTGTGATTTAGTGTTATAAGGTTTATGGGTTTTGATTGTGTGTTTGAATGTGTGAAGGGAGAAGCTGAACTCCATGAATTTGCTTCTGTATATGGCTCCAATTGCTGTTGTTCTTCTGCTTCCTGCAACTTTATACATGGAGGAGAATGTTGTTGGGATTACAATAGCACTTGCTAGACAAGATTTTGGGATTGTTTGGCTGTTGCTTTTCAACTCTGCTCTTGCCTATTTTGTCAATTTAACCAATTTTTTGGTCACAAAGCATACTAGTGCTCTTACTCTACAGGTACGCACCTCTTGTTTACTTTTTAAGTGGTTATTTATTTGTATTTGTTGTTTTTGGGTTTCCTTATCATAGACTGAAGTCTTTTATCTAGAAACATGATAGAGTTTTGCTTTGTTTTTCTAACTTTAGTGTGTGCTTATGTAAGAGTCACAGTTAACATACATGATAAGTTAAAGTGATGGGTGTTTACCGTCTAGTTTGGCCGGTTTTGTTGAAAATTCTAGGCCAAGGGTGGGTCAGCTAGACCTGTTGGTTTTGGTGGGTTGATGGTTGAATTAATTCTTTATTACTATTTTAAAATCATTAGTTCTCACTTTTCATTTAAAGTTTATTTAATGATAGATGGTTCATTAGTGCTTGAGCACAAAGATATATAATATATTACACACAAATAATTGCAAATTTTCCGAAAATGAACACATATAAATAATAGAAGTTGTTACACTGATGGTTCCAAGATCCAAACTGTCCGACGGATTGCGTCAAACTGCAAAACCAAACCATATAAATCTCTAACCAGTCGACTTGATTTGGTTTGGGCAGTTAGTATATGCACAACCACCCTGGGTTAACATATAGAGAAAACAGGAAACTGAAAAGTAAATTTAGCTTTTTTTAAAAAAGTTTTAATCTTTGAATCATTAAGCCTTATTTTGTATAATGTATATTTAGCAAAGGTTGATAAATCAGAAAACTTGCGAAACAATGATCATCTCTAATTCTTGAAACTTCGTATATCATCCTTTCTCAAATAAAATCTAAAAAGAGCACGAGGCAGAGGTTATAATATAGTGTGCATCAAGGCTGGATTCATATTGATTGAAATGAATAAATTCTCGATTTTCAGGTGCTTGGAAACGCAAAGGGAGCAGTAGCTGTGGTTGTTTCAATACTGATCTTTAGAAATCCTGTTTCAGTAACCGGGATGGCTGGATACACGCTCACAGTCCTTGGGGTTATTCTTTATAGTGAAGCCAAGAAGCGTAGCAACAAATGAGTATGACCGTTATAACCTTAATTAGAACCTTAGATGATCTGTTTGGTCTAGGTTAGGGTCTATGTCATTGCTGCTGTTTATCCTGGTGTCATCTTCAGATCTTGGCCTCTATATTCATTTTGATATTATTCTGCTCGGAAACCTTGGGTCTGGGACTGTGAAACCTCACCCATGTAACCAGCTATATGAGAATCGAAAATAAGCCATTAGTTTCACTCACATGTGTTTAGGGCTGATAGTAAAAGATTTTAGAATTAATCCCTCCTGAGAAATATGTTATATTTAAACTTCTTATAGATTATTTATTCAAGGGTTGGTTTTTGTGTATCACAGCATTCCTTGTGCAATATCTTTTTAGTGGCTCTTTCCAAAACAAAAGCTCTGATTCAATTGGTGCTAGTTTTAGTTGTGGATTTGGGATATAAGACATCAAGCTAACTTGAAAAATCTTAGTAGTTTGAACATGACTTGTGTAAACAGGGTGTGAATGTTTGTAATCAAGTTTACTACACCTGGAACACAAACTGTTTCTTAAACTAGTTAGACACGTCAACACAATCACAAATGGTTATTAAACGAGTTAAACTGACCAACTCTTCCCAACTATGTTTGTGTTGGATTCATCTGGGTGACAATAGGAATTGAGACTCTGACAATCTCTCTACAAAGAAACCAAAGGCTGTAAGTACGGGAAATATCCCTTTTTCTATGGGTATAAACACATAAAGGGATAAACTGCAAATTCCAAAAACGTCTATGGCAAAATCATAAAAAACACAAAAGCAACTGCTGATCAGTAGTTGCTTTATTAATACATAGGGAAATTAGTCTACATACCTTGTCAACGGAAGCTTTTTGTCAGCACACATTATGTGCAGTACCAATGTCACCTTTGGTTGAAAACTTTACCCCCTCCTTTGTAACATGTTTCACAACTACAACCATGAATTCGATTACAAGATAAGCGTTCAGGATTCAATTTTGAGAACTAATGTTCATGAAAATCATGAAATGAATACTAGTGTCTCTAATGATTCTAAGATCTTTGAAGCGCGAAGATTCTTGCAAACTCAGATGATGGCATTCGAAGAAAGGCATCATACACTACTTTTGGTGTCCTAAGATGCTCACTATCAATATCCATCAGCTTCATCTCAAAACCAGCAATCTTGTTTTAATCTGATATGTTATGTGTGTTAATAAAAACATGTTATATGTCCCTAGTATCCCCTTTTTGCGAGTTGGGGTCTCAATGGGAGCAGTCTCTCTATTCTTTAGTTAAAGGTAATAGTTCTCATCTTACCCTTCCTAGATCCCACTACTTGAGTGGAACTTTATTGGATATATTTGTTTAATCAACGCAACATACATGTCACATGCACCATCTCTATAGACAATAGTTAAATTGAGTTATTTCCATTTCTAAGGCTATCTATAGCCATATTGTGTTTCTTCACTAATCTTGTTCTTGAAGATTGACCCTCTCGCATAGGTCTCTATGGCTTTTGGACATGAAAGTGATACAAATTCCGCCATCTCAGCCTTGATGGTGACAATGCTGTCATTGCTGGCGCAATGTAGCATTTCGGCCATGTTACCAAGGTTCAATCCGATTGAGAGGTTTCTATCCTAGTGTAGGGGTGTGGACCTTTCGGTTTTTAGCCTCCACCGGATAACTGACCAGCCGAGCTGGTTATTAAAGAAACCATAACCGACCCTTAGTTTTGGTTCAGTTTTTGTCTCGTCACAACGTATATTTTTGGCTTTGTTCTAGCTAATATTGGTTCGATTATCGCTTTTAACACTGCTATTCTCATGAAGTTGGTTCTGTCTAGTGATTTCCCTCACTAGCCACCTAAAGGATTAGTTACTGTATTTTTGTGCAACGGTTATGTATAATGGATTTGGTCACTTTTATAATGTTGAAATATTAATTTGAATTTTTGTATAGAGTGATTTAGGTAGACTTATTATGAATTTAAATAATACATTTGGACCAACTTTCTACGGCTTCCTTTCTAACTAATTCTTTTTGACCTGTTATAGTGAATTGCTTTTCCCCCCGAATATCGCATAATTGGTGAAATATGTGTTAACAGTTTGAAAAGAGATTAGAATAGGCCTATTCGCAAGTTAACATTATAAATCTTCTTCTTTTATTCAGGGTTGAGGACCTGGTAATAACTTTCAGAAGTCGGAATTGTGCTTCAAAATCTTTCTTTGATGATATGCTACAAATTTAATACAATGCTGTATGAATCAATCGTTTTTCTTCATCAAAAGACATTAGCTTTCCATTTCTAATGCGATCAATGGATTTGGAAGCTTGAAGATTTGTGTACTGGTAAACGGGGAGCCTAAAACATCCATACGGCTACTGATCACCGCCGCAATATGGTAGCCCTTCGCATGCATAATCGCCTTTTGCTTGTAGAAATACTCTCGGGTATCCATTTTCGTCTCATCATCTGATCTGCACCACATTACAACAATCTAATGGTCATAAATATGGTATCAAATCTTTTTCATTTGAAAGTTGCATGACTTTTAAGTGTTTGGATGTGCATTTTGCAATATTAAGTTAATCAGCTGCAAAACAAAATTCCAAACACCCTCTTAACGATATACGATCTGAGTGGCAAAAGACTGTTTTGCCCTCTAATAATACCTCATGATCAACTCAGACCAACCTCCACATCGAGCTGCTTTAAGCATGTCAATAACCACACCACGTTGTTTCTCATGCTTCCTTGACAGTAAAACCAGTGACCATCCTCCCGACCATAGTTTTGTGTATATTTGCACCAACATCGCATGTTTCATATGTTTGGCCTCTTTAACGCCACCTTGATGACCATAACCATGGAATCTACATCATCAAAAACACATTAAGCCGATGCATATTCATACCCATTTAGATTTTCCAAAATGATAACAGTCTAAAGATAATGCATTTACCTATGAACATATAAGTCATCTATGTCTATTAACACCACATCGTGACCACCAACAACATGCGTAACATTGTTGAAGTAACTTTCAACAAGCGACACTGCAGTACGCAAATCTCTTCTGTAATGACCATCTTTAACATACTTGACAGCTGCATTTTTACAAATTTCAGGCAAAGAATATGATTCAAAGCTGTTAATATTAAGTTCTGCATGTAGAGAAACCATTCTGCAATAATCATAAAGCTCAAGATCAAACTGATTGACAGATTTCAACATTTCAAGAGCCCCAGAACTCCGGCTTTCACATGATTGTAACATGACCATCAATGCAATTAGCACACTCATCAACAAGATCCCGATTGTTACAAGACTACCAACAAAGATAGTTGCAGCAAATGAAGACATATAGATCACAGATTCCATTCTGAATTCACTTCCCATATCTACAGATTCATAGTTCAAAATATTAATAACTTATCAGCATATGCAATTGAAATGTAGCAAAATAATGGTTTCTATGATTGATTTTACACGCGTACCGGATTCATGGCTGCTAGATAGACTTGCAGAATACTCCCTTTCCAGCTCATTGCCATATGATGACATTTTGACACAAGAGTTCTAAGTAGTAAGTACTCTCAAATGCAATCAAACCCTACCTGCAAAATATGAGATCATAAGCTTATACTTCTTGAAAATGTTTCGATACGATTGCAAAATTAACAAAGTATAAGCTGTCTAATGATAAGAACACAAGTGTAATAGATTACCCAGATGAAATTGAGATTAAAATGGGTGACAAATGCAACAGCGATCGGCATTAAGATTGAAAGATCGAAACTTTTGGTTTCACGAGTTAATTGTGAAACAGAGGATGGTGGTGATTTTGGTGAAATAACACTATATAGAATGTGAATTGAACAGATAAAGTGTTTTGAACTTGAATCGATGCTTTTGAATGAGTCAAAATTGGTGTTGATTGTTGATTTGTTTCTTGCTGATACATCCAATCCTACATCACATGTTACTCGATAATTCTGTTTTTCAATTATATTGTCACTTTCATTCAAAATTATATATTTTTATGTTTTTTCATAGCATAGTGATTGTAGTTATAATAATATAGATTTGTTCGAGGGAGAAGATAATAGAGAAAGCGACGGTATCTTATTAATTTTGCATGTATCTCATCTGAGAAAGTGCTTAGCTGATAAAGACATGATTGTTCCACTGGAGTATATCGAAGTAGACGAACGGCTCAATTATGTGGAGTAACCAGTGGCAATTATCGATCGAAAAGAGAAAAGGCTGAGAAATAAAGTGGTTCCTCTTGTGCGCGTACAGTGGAAGCATTGGAAGGGATCCGAGTCAACGTGGGAGACTGAAGAAGAAATGAGGCAGCATTACCCACGTTTGTTCGAGGAATAACAGGTTTCGGGGGCGAAACCTATTTAAGGGGGGTGGACTTGTAACACCCGGTTATTTATCTATTTTGAAGCCGACAAAAGGAGAAAAGAAATAAAGTCCTAAGTCGAGGGACCAAACTTGCCAACGAAAAAAAGTCGGGTGAGTGGGAGTATATAAAGGAAGAGGACAGCCCTTACCCTCTCCCCACACTCATATTTCAGGCAAACAAGAGAGGAGAAGAGAGAAAGGAAGAAAAGAGGAAGAAAAGTTGGTTCGGGTTGGTTTGAGTGAGCCAAAATCGTTGAGAAGCGAGTCAAATCGAAGCTCTTCTCGTTGTGGTCGTTTGTGTGAGTTCTAGGACCCCTCCTTTAAATGTTTTTGAATGATTTGGGGCTGGAAAACATTTGAAAAATCAGGTTTTTGAGTGTGTGCATGTTTGACCCATTTGCGTATGTGTATGTGTGTGTATGATGCGTTTGAGCCTTGTTTGTGAGCTTGTGTGTGCTTGAATGGTGTTGTGGTATGCATCCCTAAGGTTTAAGATGGTTGATTTGGGCTTAGAATGGGTTTAGATGAGCTTGGAGGTCGAAAATGG
>BJCM01167799.1:1012-14151 GCA_018326385.1 Flaveria bidentis | reverse complement strand
ATATATGTATATATATTATGTCACTCGGATCCTAATAGTTAAATAAAAGTTGTGCTAGTTATTTTTTTATGAGAGTTAGTTATACGGATGGTTCATCTGAAATGGATAGATCACTCATTTTGTTTATAGCTCTTACTTATTGCATCTTTAGTCTCCATTGTTTGCTCGAACATTACAATGGTAGGCTCTACACTAGTTCGACGTCACTATTTTCAGTTACTTCCATGCAAGAAAAGCCTATTTCACCCTTGATGCTTAAAGATGTAAAAAAAAGTTTAGCTAGATAATACCAATTCCTATCCTTGACTCTATATCCATGTAATCGACACAAAACCCTTCTTTCTTAAAGCTTCCCTATTAGAATCACCTCATAATTCCGTTTTGATGGAAGTTTAAAGAATTTTTTAAAAATATTTCGTTATAAAAAGTTCTATTTACTGATCATGATTAAACATAAAAAAAATACAATTTTATTAGATAAATTAATAAGATTTATTGTAAATAGTTTCTATTAAAAAAGTTTCAAAAAGTTCAAATAAATCATTTCTAAAAGCACCGGAAACAATTTAAAAATATTTTGTAGGATATTGATTTAGGAATGATAAATAGTGTTGTTTAAAAAACACAATTTTGGTAAAATAAACTTCCAACACCATTTTTATAAATAAGTTTCCACCAACACCCTTTTAAAAAAAATTGTACAGATTTTGTTTGGTGGCTAACTATATTCATTAACCTTCTGATTCTTAGTCAATCGATCCGACTGATTTTGGTAACATGTTGATTTCAATTTTACTTGACATCGACAAATTTGATGTTGATTATAATCACATTACCCGTGGCGGGCAAGGTGTTTGATATGAGTAGGGTGTGGGGATGAGGATCATAAACAACTTGGTAGTCAACCGTTTTAATTGCATTTGGCCTCTTATACACCAACGTTGTATGTTTTGTCCCCACAGAGTTTAAGTATGTGTTTTTTTATTGCCTTGATTAAAATTTCTCAGGAGATCATATATTCTTTGATTTCTCTCATCTGAACATACTTTTCTACAAAATTTTCTTTTTATCCACAGTTAATACGCTCAAAACACGCTAGTGACATTTGAGGTTGATATTTTCTCATGTCCACGGACGATGTTGAACTTTTCTAGATTGTTACTCTTTTTTACGATGATCGGATTTGTCACTAAGACAAGCAATGGTGATTATGACGAATATGGTTTTCGTGGAATACAATTTTTTTTCCAATTTTCTTAGAGGATTGGGGGAGAGGAGCGAGGCAAGCTTGGTAGGGGTAGGGTTGGTTTGTATTATAATTTTAGGTGAACTCCGTCATTAAATTTACGTTTTTATCAAAATATATTTTGGTCGTTTCAAAAAAGAACTAAAGTTTAATACAATATTACGTCAATTAGAGCATTCACATCATATACTTATTTTCATCCTTATAATTAATTACATTTGTTAATGATCTCTTGGTCTAATGGTTCAAGTGGAAGGTGGGAGGTTTTGTCTTTATTGAAGGTCCAATGTTCAAATGTTAGCAGTGGTGAATTATTACTAACTTGGTTTTACTAACTTCTAACAATTAACCGGCCGTTTCAAAAAAAATAAAATAATAAGTACATTAATTATTATTTTTCTCTATTGTTTTCAATTAAATGATATTTTATATATCTTTGTAATTGCATGTCTTTCTACCCCATTAACAACCACTTTCAAAAATATCAAAAAAAATTATAAATGTTGAATAGTGTTTTCTCAAATTTATAATCATATCATACCGTATAATAGGGGTGTTCAAAAAATCCGATATCCGAAACTATCCGAAATCCAATCCGTATCCGTATCCGAATCCGAATAAATCGATCCGAATCCGAATAAATCGATCCGAATCCTTATTCGGATATTCGGATCGGATCTCATCCGAATCCGAATTCCTTATTTGGATTTCGGACCGGATTTCGGATATTACAATTTTTTTATTCGGGTTATTCGGATTATTCGGATATCCGAATAATCCGAATAAGACTTCAAGTATATTTCTAGCCCAAAACTCATTACTCAACTATCTATTATATTTTCAACTCAATACACATAAATATTTACACATTTTAGTCATAATCTTAAATAATTATGCAATAATCGACCGTTGTTTTAAATTAGAGATTCTAATCTTCGTGTTTCATACAATTACCTATTATATATTAATTTTGAATTTTCTTACAATTTATTTGTTTAAGTTTTATATTTTTTATTGTGATTTCCAACTTATAAAATATTAAAAATTTAAAAATTAGCAAAAAAACAAAAAACAAAAAAAATAAAAAAATTATTATTTGGTTTATTCGGATTATTCGGATATTATCCGAATCCGATCCGAATTGAATTCAGATAGATTCGGATCGGATATAAAATTTCTTATTCGGATCGGATCAGATTTCGGACAGGGTCCTGAAAATTTCAAATCCGAATAATTCGATCTGAATAATCTGTTATCCGATCCGATAAACACACCTACCATATAATATAAAGATTATACTTATAAAATTATAAAGAATCTGATGTGGATGCTATTTAAAGCTAAAAGATGTAAGAATTCAACGCTCACTAAAGGCAAATTAAGTTCTTATAACTTAATCAAATCTAACATCTTACGTTAATTTATATAAGAAGTCGCATAAAAAGAAAGTTTCCTTTTATTATTATTAATTTTAAAAACTAAAAGTAGATATGAGAAGCATCTTCTCCAAAATTAAGACAAACGAGGTTATGTCACTTTCTCCATTTTTACTATTAATTCTTTCGGGTTATCCTTTGTCTTCTAATGCATTTATTCACGAGATCGTGTCAGAAAAATTAAAATTAAAATTAAGACTGAAATTGAAATTCAAAAGAAAACAACTCCCTCTTCTCTCGCAACATTATTTCACGTCTCATCTCCCTCAAACCCATCACTTTATAAGGGGTTGTTCGCTTTTTAAATTCGCATAATTTTGAAATGATCAATTTTCCATTTATTATTATTATTAATTACTTATGAAAAATCACAATAATTTACAAACAATTTGAAAAAAAATTCAAATATAATAACCAAGTTTTATAATTGTTTTTTAAAATTAAACTGCTTTTAGTTCTAGTAAGGTTGATTAAAATTTACATTTGATATTTTAATCTTCTAATAAGATCGCAAATATTAAAAACTTTTAAAAATTAAGTGATGTAAATAAAACATATATGAATCTTTCTAATTAATTATTCAGTACTTTTTTGTTTAACTTAAAATATTAAAAAAAAAACCAATAACCTTTTTAACTTTTTAGTGATAAATTTATCATACTCTTATTTTTAAATAAAAGTTTAATAAAAATGTTTAAGTTTGAACAGAAGATTTTCATATAAAAGGCAATTTTTTTTATCATTGCACAAAGAATTTGATTAATATTTCTCTTATTTTTTTTAAAATTATTAAGATATTTTTAAATTTTATAAAGACACAACACTACTCCAATAACAATAATAATAATAAATTTAAAAGATCATCCAACACACGCCAGCATGTGAAAAGGATTATAAATAGTATTCAAATGTTCACTCACTACAAATAGACACTTGGCTAATTGTGCAATTTGAACCCTTGCATTTCCCTCTTGTATATCCAAATGTGTTTCTCTCTCTAGATTTTGGTTTTCGAGTTAGAGAGAGAAAGCATGGGGAAAGCTTCACGGTGGTTTAAGGGCTTGTTGGGTATGAAGATTGACAAACAAACTATTGATAATTTGGACGGAAAAGAGAAGAAACGGTGGACCTTCGGAAAACCCACAAAGGATCCACCGTTTCCGTCACCACCGCCTGGAAGGGAGGTGGTGTCAGTGACGGGTGATAATAATAATCACCCATCATGTACTGATCCTTTTTGGTTGAGATCTTATAAGTCTGCAATCGAAAAGAATCAAAACAAACATGCAATTGATGTTGCTGCAGCAACTCCCGCCGTAGCAGATGCTGCAGTAGCTGCAGCACAGGCTGCGGCGGTGGTTGTCAGGCTAACGATCCTCGGTAGCGGCAACGGTGGAGAAACATGGGCTGCTGTCAAGATTCAAACAGTGTTTAGAGCGCATTTGGTAAGTGGGTTTTCATTATTAATTACATGAATTTTTGGTAGTTATTTTACTTGAATGTATGTTCTGCTTGTTAATTAGTTTCATTGTGTATGGTGGTGCTTGTGTTTATTCACCTTATAGAGGCTTTATGTTCTTGTTTCCTATTTAGTAGGCTGTGAAGGTAAGTACACAAGTACTTCACTAATGATTAGTCTTCCGTCTTTATTTCTTTTCATTATTTGATTAATTTATTATACTTTCTTGCTTTTAACAGAAATCTTAGGTGTAACCATTGATTTTTATTTTTTTAACAGCAAGCTTTATTTTTAAAGTACATCAAAATTAAACTACATCATTTTTTTGGTTTGAACCCAATATTTTCTCATTTTTTGGTTTGAACCCAATATTTTCTGGTAATAGACAAAAACTCTACCGAGTAATCTAGACTCACATTGATTTACTGAACCGTTAATTACTGTTTCGTGAAAAATAAGCCAAATCGGGTTGGGATCGGCATAATAGCTAGATAGACCTATCAAATTTACTGGTTTGGCGGTACGATTTCAACCGACTTTTTTCTTTTTTGTATTTATAAAACCTTATTGTTAGAATGAAAAGATGTTTATTAGAATTATAGTACGGATGGTAACTACATTTTCAGAAAGTAAAATGATTATTTATAAATAATAAATGTTAAACAATCAGTTACCAATATTAAACTACATGGGTACGCTAAACGTTCAACCACAAAACCAAACCATTTATATATCAAATTGACCGACTTGATTATTTATAAATATTGGTTTCAAACATTTCTTAAACACACCAATAAACTCACTGCTCTTATAAGTTCTTATAGCTATAATTTACACTAATAATTTTCAAACTTTTCTATCTTTTAATCACATAGATTTTATAAAATATATATATATATATATGTATGTGTGTGTCTCTATATGATATTTGTGTAATCCTTTTGTTTATCATTAGTTTATGTTAGTTTGAAATTGCCTTTACCTAGGTATCTTTGTTGACTTTCATCCTCTCCCACTCTCCAAAACAATGCATTTTGCCATTTTCATCTTTTTTTTATTTATCATTTATTTTTTTCATGCTTTGATCATCAAGCACGGTATTTTTGTCATTTTGATTTTGATTCAACGTGAATGACACGTTTTAAAAGTTTGATGACAAAATTTTGGTCAAACTTTAGTTGACCCTTATATTATTTAGCCTTTCTTATTTTCTTTTACTAATTTTAATGGATGTTGATTTGTGTTTTTTAGGCAAGAAAGGCTCTAAGAGCCTTAAGAGGGCTAGTGAAGCTACAAGCTCTTGTTAGAGGGTTTCTTGTGAGGAAAAGAGCAGCTGCAACTCTATATAGTATGCAAGCTCTTGTTAGAGCTCAAGCCGCGGTTCGGGCCCATCAACAGGCCCGTCGCTCGTTTAAAGATTGTCGGGTTCAACTTGAAACTCGTCACCGAAAATCCATAGTAAAATCCCTTTTATTGTTTTTGCAACTATTCTAATAAAGTTGTGATCTTTTTATATTATAGTGGTGACAAATGCTTAAATGTTTTAGGAGAGGTTTGATCATGAGACAAGAAGTGAATTCCATAGCAAGAGACACTCAACTTCATATGGTTCGACGGCTAATTCATACGACGAGAGCCCGAAAATAGTTGAAGTCGACACTTGTAGACCGCACGTGAGATCTAGGCGTATACACGCATGTACAACGGATTCTAGCGAGGAGTCACATTACCACCAGAACATATCATCTCCCCTGCCTTGCAATATCCCTACACGAATGTCGATCAAGTGTGGGCATTTTCAAGATCCCGAGTGGAGATTCATAGGTGAAGAATACAAGTACTCAAACACCACGCATAGCACGCCTCGTTTGGCCAAGTCAAACGTGCCTGCAACGCCTGCACGAAGTGTTTGTGGGGATGCGTATTTTAGACCTTACGCGAACCACCCAAGCTACATGGCGAACACGCAATCGTTCAAGGCGAAGTTGAGGTCTCTTAGTGCTCCTAAGCAAAGGCCAGAATTGGGGACCAAAAATAGGCAATCTCTTATTGAAATAATGGCATCAAGAAGTAGTTTAAGTGGCTTGAGGATGCAAAGGTCTTGTTCTAAAGCTCAAGAAGCTATAAACTTATGAATGGTTTTGTTGTTTGTTAGATGTTAATCTTTATCATTACTTTGTGTTTTGATAGAGAATTAAGGATGTTTGTGTTGCAACTTGTAAGTAAACAAGAAGGGCCTTCTTTTATGTATTTTATAGGCCAAGTTGTTTTGGTTAAAGACTTAAAGGAGCCCTTTATTAATCTAATTTGTCATCTTTATGCTAACAAGGATGTTTAGATGTGTTACAAACTTATAAATAATGTTGGTAATATTGGTTTTTGATTGTTTTTAACATTTACCATGATATATTTCGAAAATATGAAAGTTATTCATCCTCTTGAGTTTCATATCATAGAGAATTATAACTAGATCCACTTCAAGATTACGGGTATAAAATTCATCGATCTAGAGGAATCTTGTTTTAAAGTAAGTCCTTGTAAAACTTAAACCCAAATACAAAGAAAGATTTTGAACTATGGAGGCAATGTATACAACTTTTGGAAACACCCAAAGTGTCCCTTTTCTTTCTGAAAAAAAAAAATTCTCCAACATTTTGAGCTAATGCTCTTGTTCCTTTGATTTGGTATAATGCTCACTAAAACATTCTCTTCACTTTATAAGATATCTTTTAACTAGTTGTTAATTCACTACAAGTCTACAACAACTAAAAAGTTTTGAATTATAGATATCCTAAGGGCAGTACCTTATTTTATCTAGAAGTTTGAGTGTTTAAGTCTTGTAAATTATACTAATATGATGTTAATTGAGTATTTATAAATATATATTTTTTAAACAACTTATAATCTATTTTTATTAATCATATATGTGATGCTTTGATATAGGCTATTTAAACATGAGAGATGGAGGGAGACATCCTTTAGTGGCATAACAATTGATACTTAAAATCAAGTCGCAACTTGTTTTCTTAGAGGTAAAATGTCTGCAGTTTGCGAATCACATCTGCATACATATGTAAAAGAAAATGTGGATAAAACCTCAACAGTCTGCAACAAAAATATTGTTAGGTTTTTAACTTCAGGAGACTGTTAATATAAACTGAAAGCTGAGTGACGGGAGGCTGATCGACATAAAGTTATGCGATGGGAGAGGGTCGACCAGACGGGGTGTGCAACGGGTTGTGTATGTGATAGGTTGGCTTCACGACGGGTAGTGCTCACAACGGGTTCAGTTCGCGACGGGGAGGATGGCCGGGGCGGGGCGATGGTGGAGGGTGCGGAGGCGGTGGAAGTGGAGGGTTGAAGAGGAGTTTGAAAAAAAAATGGATGAGAATATGTTTGAAGTTATTTTTTTTTACTTGCACCAAAAAAATTTAGTGAAATGTTTTCGTAAAAACAAATAAATTCCCTTTGTTTTTTAAAAGACAAACACAACCAAAGTGTTGGATTCACGACTACATCATTATTCCCTTGGCTTGCATCACCATTGTATATTTCGTGCAGTGTGTAATAATAGATAAGGTTATCCCTTAGATTTATTCTTGTCGGCCTCATTTTATTTTATATATTATTTAACTATATAAACTTAATGATACTCATAAAATATGTTCGGCTATGGTACTTGAACATCCATTTCTTTTATTAGAACACTATTTTTCTCTTATCTCTTTATACACACACAATTATAGAATTAATAGAGAGAAGGAGGTTGTCCTAGTACTTTTAATAACACCCAATATGTTCAATAATGAGGTTTAAAATACTTCATGGTATATTATTTTTAATTTTTTTACAAAACTAGTTTAAAAATTACTTTATGTGACTACTTTTATGATAAACTAATTATGAAACAAGTATAACTAATTGAGTACAAATTAAATAAACATGTTAATTTCCTTCTCTTATTTCTTTCTATAGACTCAAATCAATTTCAAAACTAAGAATCTAGGGTTATAAATAATAATGAGAAATGGTAAGCTTGACAACCAATTACAATATTTTAAGATATAAACTCTAAGCTTACCTAATAAACTAATTAATAATTATATTCTTTATTTTTATTCACTAATATATTGTATCTAAAATGTTATAAATCTAGCGTTCGTCATTATAATACTTTGACTCTTTTAACAGTTATGTTTAGAATATTTTCGGACTATTGTGAAATTCTCCTTCTACCATTAGAACCCAACCTCCCACCGCTCATTATATTATATTTTTAACAGTATTTGAAACTACTATACCAATGCTCGATTGAGCTTTCATGAGACAAATATTAATCGTATATACTGATTTTTTAATAGTACAAATCTAACTCTCCAAAAAACACTATCAATACGAAAATTCACAACTGTAATAAACCTAATTAAATAAGGTTTAAACCTCAAATCTAAAAACTTTCGAAAACCAGCACCGTAATAAACCCATTAAGGAACTTGACCAGCAAGTTATTAGCCACAGCCCAGCCACCAAGTACAACGATTACAACACCCGAAAATATAAATTACGACCACACTTATTATATAGAGAATTTACACCAATCATTCAATTGAGTATTTACACTCAATAAAGACCTACTTTTTACCCACAAAATACTCAATGACATTATTACACTAAAACATATATGAATCTTTCTTAATATTACCCAATATATTACTTAATCCATGTAGTTTTGAATGCCGTTAAAACATGTAGTTTTAAAATTTTGTAATTAACCGATAATTAAAAACATTAAAATAATAGGCTCGAGATACAAGAAAACATGTAAGAGTGTGATGATTGGTTGAGGACACTTGGTATCATCAGCAGAATTCAAAAAACTCTGAACATTCGTATAATTAAATACGCTAATAAAATATTAAACCATAATTTAAGGGGATAATTACGAAATTTTATGTACCCTATTAATATTCTATAGAGTTGATTTGCACACGGATCGGCTTAACTCTGGCAAAAATAATGCTAGAAGCTAAACGAAAATTTCAACTTTTTAGCAATAGCTAGCCTTGTCTCGTATATTTGTCATTTTATAAATTTAACACAAAACATATAAAATTAAAGAAATTCGTTTAAACCTTGAAAATCGAGCGATTAAAATGTCAAATCAGTAATTTGTTGGTTGGTCTAACCATCCAACCTGGGTTTGGTTTGTCGTTTCTGAAACTGCAGTTAATGGTTTGACTAGAATTTCATCAAAACCAGTCGTAAGAAAATCATTAACATCCTTAGGCTATGGAGGGCCTGTGAAGGTCATGAGCATTAAAAATGTATAAAACGCAAAGTAGCCTCGTACTGGACTACTAACCTCGTCTTGAACCCATTCTTATTGTTCATAATACAATGTGTATGTGGCGTCGTTTTCTCCGCTTCAACGTTGGAGAATTTATCTATTTAGATTGTAGATAATTAGTAAGAACTCTCTAACAACTTGGATCGAGTACACACATTCTCAAAAACAAGTACTCCGACCCTATTCCAAAATTTGGATTCATAAACTCTTTAGTTAACACTTGCTAGCGATCAATTTGATCAGTAAGTCATAATTGTCGGCTTTCACCACTTGTAAACAATAAAATAATCTTAAACTTTCAAGTCACGTTAATCGAGTCACGTTAATCAATGAGTATTGTATCTAAACCAATTTATTGCAGCAGTAGTAAATAAACTCGTCAAAAGCAATGGCCTCTTTATTACATCCGCATATAAGAAAGTAACAGGTTTTGAATGAACTTAACGATGGAAACACAATATAGCAGTTAAGAGAATGATTTATATAGTAATTTGACTCTTCATTAACATTAGTTATTTTGTTTTAATTGATTTGTGAGTTTATTTGATACATTTTATATTTATATTATATCCACTATATAATACTTCCTCTCTCTTTTGAAATAATTAAAGCCCATGGTGTTGTTTCCTTAAATAATCTTCTGGGCCCTATCTACAAGTTCAGTCTGGGCTGGTATAAGAAACCCAATCATAGTACTCCAATGGGCCAGGCAATTGGATAGGACTTAAGAGGCCCATATCTTTTTTGTTCCAACAATCCAATATGAAATGACATCTTAGTGATTATTTCATTGCTACCAGTTATAATAATATTATTTTTATAATAGCATATACACAACTTATGAGGTGGGTTTTGTTGAAAACAACAATTAAAGTGGCAAACATTATTATCTTCCTACTTTAATAAAAATGTATCTTGTGATGATTTGTGATGACATTTGATAACATCATAATTATTCTCATCAAATTTTTCTCGCATATTTCTTATTAAATAATTAATTTAATTATTAATAATATTATTTAACAACTTTAGATTTAATAAATAAAAAACAGATCTATTTATTAATGTTAATTTTAAATAAATGATTTTATATAAAATGGTGAATTTTTTAAAGCATAAAACTTTTTTAAAAATACAAAATATTTTAAATTAGTATTTTTAAAAAGTTAATTATTTAAAACCAAAAATTAACTAAATTTGGGAGTCATAATAAGGAAAAATTTAAATGACATTTTTATATGGTTTGTTTTAGAACAAAATATTTATTGAAATTTTTTTTAAAAATAATTCTTTAAAAAGTTGATATCACCGTTTTATTAAATATAGTAATTTTTTTTGTATAATTTCAATCATATCATATCTTAAAATATCATTATTATTATTATTATATTAATATTTTATTTACTCAACTTGTGTAACACTGGGTTTACTAAAGCTAGTAATAACAACTATAACTTTTAATAAAATAATGTTTCTTTTATCACTTGTACTTCTTTTAACCTATGTTTTTACAACTTGTCATTTTTTAGACATACTCAAATCAATTTCCCTCCAAAAGGGTAGTATAGTAATTTAAATACTCATATTAACTTAGCTCTCTTATTAAAAATAAATCTTATTAATTGCTATGTTTCTCTCTTTTATCTAATTTTAAAAAAAGCAAATTATTTTTTTAGAATAGATTTTATGAAACAAATTAGAAATCACATTTATTAAACAAAATCTAAATAACAAGAAACTAAAGTTTTATATAATATGACATTTTCTAAAACAATAAATATTTCTAAACAAAATGATTTAAGTCATTTTGTTTTTAGAAAAATTATAAACATGTGAATATTTTAAAACAAATATTAAAACAACCAGAATAATTACAAAAAGATATTTTTAAAACAAGATTTAAAACAAGTATTTATTAAAAAATATTTTTTTAATAAATCTTAAAACGAATGTTTAAAAATGAAAATATTTACATAAGAGAGTTATAACATGGTATAATTTTTTTATTTCTTGAACTAATGTATGTATAACTTTAATTATATTTTACATTAAAATATTGTACTTAAAGTAGCTATTTATACGTAATTAACATCATATTTTATCTTCAAACATGATTTTATAATGCATAAATTTTTATTAATAATAATTTAATATTTTGTTTATTCATTAATGTATTACACGAAAACTAACCTAGTATTAACATATACCATTGATCCCTCATTTAATTCTTGTTTAATCTATGCTCTCTTATTAAAGTTGCAATACGTTGTTATAATATCGCAGACCGATCTATGTTTCTTCAGGATACAGGACTTTAATAGATTTGAAACATATTTATGTTTATTTTTATTTTTTTAACTTTTGATTTCAGATCTAAGGGTGTTTAATGAACTAATTACGAGAATTTGATTTGTTTTTATAGGTTTTTGTGGTTATGGTATTCACTAGGTGATAGTTAATAATGGTGGCTAGTCTAGACAGGTGGTGGTGTTAGGTTGCTGTAGATGGGATGTGTGGTGGGGGTTGATGGTAGCGCGTTAAATCGTATTGGGTTAGTGGACTGACCTATTAAATTATATCTCTTCACGTATGCTAACATTTATTATAGTCAGTTCAAACAGCAAGACTAATCAAGTTTGGTGTGTAAACCTTGGGCTTGGAGTCACTGAAGTTCGTCCCTCCTTGTTTCAAATTTTGAAACATGTTGATCTCAAACTTTGGTTGTAAATGAGCTAGCTGAGCCAAGCTAGGTCGAGCTCGGGCTCGGGCTTATCTCGTTTAAATATTAAGCCGAGTCGAGTCGGCTCGTTAATTTTGACGAGTTTAAATTGTGAGCTCGGGCTCTGCTCGTTCATATATGAGCTCGGGCTCGGCTCGTTCATATATGAGCTCGGGCTCGGCTCGTTCATATATGAGCTCGGGCTCGGCTCGTTCATATATGAGTCGAGCCGACCAAGCTCACAAGCCAACTTGTATATTTAAAAATATGTTATTTTGTACAAAAATTCATATAAATTAAAAAAAACAAAATATAACATTTTTATGAGAAAATTGCGAAAGTGGTCCCTATAGTTTGATTATATTACAACTTTAGTCCTCATGTTATTAAAATTGCAAATCTAAACCAAACATTTATAAGATAGTTGCAATTTAGTCCCCAACATTCCTATTCGTCAATTTTTAATAGTGTAGGGACTAGACTTGCTATGATCACACCACAAGGGACTATTTATGCATCTTTCCATAAAATTAAAAGAATAAATACTAACAAGTTCACCACAAGATTCAAGCAACGGTCCTATGATAATCTCGAGCTTAATTCCCCTTTATAACAGGTCGATGTACAACCGGAATTTGAAATGATTTTTGTTTCACAGTAATCTCACAAAACTAATTATGTTCACTAAGAAGTTCTTTCGGGAGATTTCATTTGGTTTAGTGAGTTATAATTTGTTAGTTTGCGTTCAAATGCATAACAATATCTGTAACACCCGGAAATTTATGAGAAAACAATAAAGGAATAATAAAAGGGGCAAATGTAAAGTTAACCCAAGATGAGGGACTCAAAGGGTAAAAAGGACAAATGGTACAGAGAGTGGGTGTTAAAAGAAGGCATGGCCGCCCATTCTCCCCTATCACGCCCTTTTCAGA
>BJCM01167790.1:1076-11599 GCA_018326385.1 Flaveria bidentis | reverse complement strand
GGCTCCTGATGACGTATGCTTGTTCATCATGGGAACCAAGTACACTTAGCCAATCATATATACTTGTAATCAAGTCGAGGTTTGGTTGTAACTGTATGTGTTCTATAAGCTTGCTAACTCGTAACCATTGATATGAATTGCTACTTGTAAACCTTTATATATATATGTATGTTCAACCCATGGAAACTCACCAACTTTATAGTTGACCCTCTTATTTTTAACATGTTTCAGGTTTACTACTTGAAGACCTCTTTGTGATCATATAGGATTTGGACTTAGATTAATTGAAAATCTTATGATATTAGTTGTATCTTGATTGTTATGTAATGACTTATTTGTCTTGTAATGTTCAATGAATAATGACATTTAATATTATTTCAACTTAATTAGTTCCATGTGCTATGAGCAATCGTTTCACATTCGTCCGCCCCGATGATTCCACCGTTGGTCGGGATGTGACATATTGGTTTTATATCTGGAATAATAAATGATATACTAGTATAATCACTGAATGACCGTGTGTGCCATCATGTTAACATAAGTTTCGATTCCTTTGAAGTGACTAATATGAAAAACATGTACATTAGACCATCAACGAATCTTTATTGCACATCAACTAACCAATCTGGATAACCTTTGACCCATTATTGAACAACTTCCATATATTTTTTTCTTTTTCAACTTTTTACTTGTTATATATGTATATATGTATATATGTAATGCATTTTGTACTTTAAATATTTTCACGATCTGTAATTAACTAATAACTTCAGTTTTTTGAATCGGGTTAGACAAAAATTTATTTGAGGCTCAACATGGCTACTTAGTATAATTATATAAAGATGATCAAATGTACCCAATAAAATGTAATACTAACTTCCTTCCTCCTCCATGTACAAAAATCTAGTCCATGGTCTTGACGTACATCAAGTAACAAAAATTCTACAATGGAAATAACATATGGCCTACTCACAAACAAATGAATTCATATAAATATTTTTTAAAGAATAATAGGCTCAAAATCTCACCAACTAAGAAATAGTGTTGCCGATGTGCACATGTATTTATTATACCAAAAGCTTGTTAACCCTATTCAACCATTCCTATAGATTTTAGAAAATAACTTGCTAGAAAAACTTTATCCCGCAATTAAAGAATATGATCATGACTAAGTACCTAAACCGATGTGTTAGTATTTGAAAAAGAGAATTTTTTTCAAAAAAACTCAAATTTGTCCGAATTTTAATTTCTTTAAACGTTGATTCTCTCCTAGGGTTTTCCATCCCCACACTTGAGATACATTCTCCTTAATATATAAGTTGATTTATTTGACAACCCTAATTTTCATTTCACACTAACCATGAATCCAAACATATAACATAACATAATTACAAAACTACCATAGTCCAAGCATCACACAACCCTTGTCATATAGTTGTTTTACACCCCATCAATACTACAACAAAATAGAAAATAAAGTCAAAGCAAGTTCACATGGACCTAATTATAGATGATTTGATAGTGGTTTAGCATTGTTATACAGGGGTTGTGGGTAAACCTTCTTAAACATATTCTCAAATATGCTCCTAAAATTCCATGTGTGTCCATACACTTGTGTGTTTGTATCTGGTGATTAGACTAAAAAACAAAACAAAAACAAAAAAATTACAAAAACTAAAAGAAAAAATAAACTTACTTCTGTAGGAATCATGATTGCATGTAGCTCATGTAACAAGCCTTTAAAACCCCTCGATAAGCCCGAGTAGACGAGTGAAGTCTCATGAGTGTTTTTAGTAAACACACCCACAAAGTTCAAAACAAATAAGATCAAATAAAAAATTACAAAAAATACAAAATATCTCAGGTTGCCTCCCAAATAGCGCTAAGTTTTATGTCTTCACCCAGACAATACTCGTCACCACTAGGGTGGTCGAATTGCACATTTCCCTATCGAGTTCCCAGCAAATGCTTGGTAGTTGAGATGTTAGTTCCAAAATCACTTCCCAATGATTGACATATAAAATGAGGAGTTGTTATGAAGCCACCTCATAATGATTTGTTTGATATCTTGCAATCTCACTTTCTTTTTATTTTTCCTCAAACTCTCATCTCCAACTTTGTTGGTTGGACTAGTAAATACAATAGGTAGGTCGAGATAAACTTTAAATTCCTCAAGCTATGGTTCGAGAGGTGTTATCTGTGCATAAGGATTCAAACTTCATTTTTTGTGCTCTAGAAGATTTTTAGCCTCTTCCTCTATTTCATCATTACCCATGCCCCGTGCAATTTGTCAAGTCATCTGAACAAATCTCACTCTCTTAAAGACTCTGCATATGCTCCTTTGTGGTTACCTCAATCATGGGGGTTGCACCTTCAAGTTATTTGACAATTAAGGCATGGTACTATTCTTCACAACCTTTTCCTCAAATTGTGAAGTTATCCATGCTTGTTTTGTCCCAAACCTTTTAATACCAAAAACGTCTTGTTGATCAACTTGTTGTTCCTTCCATAATAGATTATACTTGTAATCTAACAAATTTATACGGTCTTATTTTGTCTGTTTGGGTTTTGCTAGCTCTTGCTCAATTTGGGGCAAATGTGATTTTCTTAAAAATTTCAAGACAACTTCAGATGTAAAAGCATTTTGAAGCGATTTTAGTTATTGAGTTGAGTATTCATAGTAGGTCTCTTGATTATAATTGCTCGGGTTGTAGTTACCTTGAGAATATTATTAAGGATCCTCGTATGTCAAATGAGAATAGTCATAATCATAATCATTATGATCGTTATACTCTTCTTGATAACTAAAGCTCTGTTCCATCTCCAATTTATAACTGTCACAATCCCAATCTTGGCCTGAATAATCATTCATTCTAAATGGATAATATCCTTGATAATATGATGGAAGTAACTCGTAGTATGGATAAGATGAGTGTGTATCTTCATCGTCCTCATAATTTGCCATCATATATCATTGTCTTCCAATGGTATCACTTTCACATTCCTTATATGTTTTATATCTCTTCTAGAACAAAGGACATTCTTGAACCCAATGAAATAGGCTCCCACAATATATACATGGATCATAATCTTAATCCCAATTCATGATGCGATCAAATTCTTTGAGATTCTATTATGCCTACAAAAAACATTTAATTGGATATGTATGCACAATGTTGTCACCTACACAAACAAACACACCTAAGTAGCACCATTTAAATAAATAAATAAAATAAATAAACAAAACAAATCTAATATAATCTAATGAACTAAAAACACTTTATGCACTAATTCTCCGAAAACGGTGACATTTTTATGTAGATTCTCATAGTCTACTCAAAAACAAATTAAAGTTAATAGTAAGCTCACCTATATTAGTATATTGATTAGTGATTTTTAAACTGATTAAGAAAGAAACTTAAAATTAATAATTGATTTAGAAAACAAAATTATAAAGTAACAAACTTGATTGGTTTTAAAAACAATAATAAGAAAAATGATCCACTCTGGGTTTGAGGTGTGTAAAACAAAGTTGTACCCTAGTTACACTTAGCAAACAATCACATAGACATAATAGTATTGATTTAATTGTTTTAGTAATAGAGATAAAACAGGTTGTAAACGGACCTATTCACAAACTATCAATTTTAATCTGCTAATTTAAGCCTAAGACTCACAATAATATTCATGATATAAAAAAATCAAAAACTGATAAGAATTAAAATAAGATTCAAAAAATAAAAACCATTTAAAGTAATCAATAAATAAATGAAATCATATGGCTTAACATGCCAATCAAAATTTCAACCCAATCTAAGAACAACTAAAGTTAAACAAAAGTTATAAACACAAACCCTACGCTCGAAGAAGATCACAGGTGGTTTAGCATCTTATGGTCGTCATGGAGTCAAAATTGGATGTTGTAGGAAACAATGGCATGAAAAGATGGATTTGTAGGTCTTCTTTGCTCTTAAATTTACTCCTTGAATGGCCAAAAAAGACTTGGTGAAAAGTTAATTCGAAACCTCTTTTTTCCCTTTATTTAGGTTACAAAACCCTTAATTCGCCTATCTAACAGCACAAGGACGTATTTTATGTTCTCATGGACGTTTTACGTCCATAGGGACGTAATTTATGTCCTCGGGGATGTAATTTATGCTCCCTCAAAAATTACTTTTGCCTCTGTTTTACGTTTTAGTTTACATCATGGCTGACTTCCTCATAATATGTAAATTACGTTCATAGGGACATAATTTACGTTCATCATCACTTTAGGATTGGTTCTTCTATCTTCCAAGTTTTATGTATATCATGAGCTTTCGGCTTCCATTATAACTCTAAAAAACATTCATCTATTTAGCTCCATACACCTATAAATCAATTAACTCTCAAATTAATTGTGTTTTTACATTAATAAATATGACGCATAGTTAAATATGTTAACACACATAAAAACCCTTACACATCACTAATGTATGCTCAAGTTTATATGTGTCCTGATATTGTATATATTTCTGAGATGCTAGGCCGATACGAAGCTAATCCAGGCCTAGATCATTAGAAAGAAACAAAGAAAGTATTGCGACATCTACAAGGAACAAAAGACTACAAATTAGTTTATAGAAGAAATAATGACCTAGAAGTGACTGGCTATTCTAATTCCAACTTTGCTAAATTAAAAGATGACAAAAAGTCTACTTTGGGGTACATCTTTATGTTGGCAAGCGGTGCCTATTTCGTGGAGGAGCCATAAGCAACAATCAACGAAAACTTCTACAATGATGGCAGAATATGTACCAGATTCTAATGCAACATGGCACTGGATTTGTGAAATCTTTTTAGTGAACTTAAATTTGTAAACTCCATATCAAGACCATTGAAAATTTACTATGAAAATACTATTGCTGTTTCAGTGAGATTTCAAGCGGCGCTGGATTATATCTTGATACAATATACTGGTTTGTACGTGAACAAATAGAGGAAAATAATCTTCTTCTTCTTCTCCTCAGAAGGATAGTGACCCTTCTTAGAATCCTCTTCTTCACTCTTCTCAAAGATTCTTCACTATCACTTCTTCATCCTCTTCACTCAAAGGATCTATGAGAGGAAGCTCATCTTCACAAGTTTCACACCTGGGTGATCTTACAGACAAGATTATGTGTAAAGGAGCTATCTCATTAGATCCCAGTCCCTACTTGTTTTGATAACACACCTTGTTATACAGGGATGAGGATATCATATTCTTGAAGGTCTCTTCTTCAAGAACACACTTTTCTACCCTGGCTTTGCTGATCACAAGCTCAGCCTGGCACTCAGTCAGCTTAGTTATGAGATCCTTGATCTGAGTCTTATAATTTGTATGCTCATGTTTTAGAACTGAAATGGTTTTCTCTAAGTCCTTTATCTTTAGTTTATAATCACTTTCATACTTTCTAAAATCAACTTTTAAAATGTTTAAGGACTTAAGATTAGATCTTATTTCTATGTTGTAGGACCTGTATCTGTTAACTTTAGCAATGTATTCAGGGGTATAGAGATGTTCCAATACCTTGGCTTCATCATGATCTGCCATTAGTGCTTGGTTTAGAGAAGCATCTTCCACCTAAAAGCTCTAATCAAAGCCTCCTTCTTTAACAGCAATTGCAGCTTGCTGTTGGCTTGTCCTTCTAGGTAGCTTTGTCAGTGTAGTTTGGTCTGGACTGTGCTTGGCCACCATTTGTTCTTGGTGTCTAACACTCCCTGGCAAAGTGGCCCATCAAGTTACAGTTGTAACACTTGACTTTGCTTTTGTCCAGTCCAAACTTTCCACTGGTTGTACTGCTGGGAAACTTTCTTCCTGTCAGCTTGTAGAACTTCTTGGCTCTGTGAGTGAGAAGAGCCATTTGCTAGACTATCTCTATTTACTCCATATCATCTGGATGGATACAGTCCAAGTCTTCAAGGGTGAAAAGAAACCTGCCGCAACTTTCATTAGAGGACACAAAGGCTTGAGAAGAACTTGTCTCTTAGAATGGGCTTCCTTGAGTGTAGTTCTCCCTTGGTGTCTTAGGGAAGGTAATGAAAGAACCCTTTGGTGAGTTGTCAGGGTAGCAAATGGGATGATGTTGGGGTTCTATGTTATCCCTTTCAACCACATGAAGGGTTGAACCCATTTGATTGTTGGAGTTGCCAGATGAACCTTACATGTTCATTTCCATCTGGTAGCCACTGAGAATCCTAAACAACTCTGTTAGAGTGAGAGTTTTCAGATTCTCAGTTCTTTTAATAACCATAAAGTAGTGTGTCCATTGCCTATGAAGTGTGTACATGAACTTCCTTACAATGTCTCTGTTTTCAAGAGCAACTCCTCCATCCACTAGGGTATCCATAATCTCAACATACCTGAAGTATTGTTGAGTCATGGTTTCACCAGTTTTGAAGGTGAAATTTTCAAACTGCTGCTTCAGGAGATCCTTCTTCTTCTCCTTAGCTTCAGAGGAACCCTCGTACATCAGTTTCAATGCATCCCACAACTGCTTAGTTGTTTTGCATTTCTTGAAACCTCTGTACACAGAGTTTGGAAGAGAAATCTAAAGGGTTTTCATGGGCTTCTGGTCAATCTCTACTCTCTTTCTATCTTCATCTGAGTAGTCATCCACAGCCTTGGGGATCATACCACCACTAGTAGCAGAAGAGGTGCTTGGTATGTAAGGTCCATTTTTAATAGAACCCCATATTCTTAAGTCTAGAGAACTGATGAAACCTTCCATTCTTTGGCACCATGTGTCAAAGTCATCAAGAGTGATCAGTGGAGACTTTATCATGGTTCCAGTTTTCATATCAGATTTGGAAATGGCTGTCATTTGATAAGTTAAGTATTTATATGTATGAGGGATCTTAAGATGGTGAGATCTTATATCAAGAGCCTGGAAAGCTTTGATACCAAATGCAAGATCGTTGAAGGGTATGCAGATACAACACAACAACACAAAGAGGAGAGTTGCTTAAGAACACTCAACTAATCAAACAGTAAAACTGGTTAACCTCAAGTAATGATACTAAGAACACAAGTAAATATGAGACAGAATAAGATAGAAAAATACACAAGGAGATGGTTTTCAAGATTGCAGTATATTGTCTTCTCAAGTTCTATTACAAATGTTACAAAGCATACTAGAAAGTTACAAGTACTTGAGATACACATACCATATCCTACAGCTGGCCTACTTTGAAGGCCAGCTGGATACAGTTGACTAGACAAAAAAACAAAATCAATTGTAGAGTCAAAAGGCAGATTGCCTTTTGACTAGTGACTATGACGTGCCATAGCTCACATCCTAATCTATTAAAAAAAGGATAAAGTACATGAAATAGAAAGTTTACATACTCAAGATCTCAATGTACAGTTACTAAAAGTATGGACCTTTTCACCAACTTATGATAGTTTGTGACTTTATAGAGTTGCAGAGGAAAGGTATCCAACTTTATGTAAAGTACATAAGATAAAGCATATATACTGAAAGTCTTTGGAAGAAATCTATCTTCAAATGTTAGCTTTGGAAGACTTTGTCTTTGAAGCTTTGGAAGACTTTGTCTTTGAAGCTTTGGAAGACTTCATCTTTGGCTTCGGAAGATATTAGTCTTGGCTTCAGAAGATTTCACACTTAGAATATTTCTGTTGCTTGTGTGAAAATTCCAAAGTATTCTTCTTCAGTACCCATGTGCATACATGCAGGAGAGACTTTGGGTGTTTGGGTTGCATCAGCCTCTCATATAATCTCTACACCCCTAATTTAAGAAATTTTGTCCCGAAATTTAATCACGAGAAGACTAATTTCGAGGATATGAGGAGACTTGGATTACATTTCACGTTCGCAAGTGAATTATTGCAAGAGTTTAAATTCAATATGTTTAATTATGATGTTTTGCTATACTTAAGTTTGTTCAATTTCATAATTCATGATTTCATGTGTTTCTTGACAAAGTGTATAAGGTCATTAACTTATAATTTTTAGTTGATAACTTTTGTATTTTAGACGGTTCAAGATGATTAAGAAGGTTTTATCATGAGGGAACCACTAAGTATTAGTTTGATACGATACTCGACTTAACGAACATGAGAAATATTTTTAAGACATTTTCGGATGAGATACGAATTCATAGGAGCTTCTCAAAGCAAAAGACTTCGAGAGGTTCTTAGATGATTGATTCTTGTTTACTATATCATTGAGGTTTCAAAGTTGCATTAGTGTAACGTTATACAAGAATTGTGTTTGTTAAGATTAATGAATTCAGTTCAGAATATCAGTATCATTGAAATAAGGTTCCAAAATAAGTACGGGTTTGAGGAGAAAACGTTTAGAGAGATTATTAAGAATCATTAAGAGAAATGGGATAATGAGTTTTAAGATTCAGGAGGACAAAATCAATAATGAAACGATAACAACAAGATGTTTCAAGTGTGCCGTTTGGTTTACAAACCAAAGCAATACATTGACTTATCAAAGTATTAGGTCAACTACAACCTTAATGAATACATGCGTACCTATAAGCGAACACTCACCCCAAGGGTTCCCATGTAAGGTAAATGGATCCATCGGTTGATTTGAATTTATATGAATACCTTTCTTAGACAGCACACCTCGAGATACAGGCATCACGCTCTTCCAGCATTACATGTTTCAAGTTAAAGGACACAGACTTTGAGGAGACTTGAAACCACGAATAATGATTCAAAGCTCATTTTGAAAACCATTTGATTTAAACACATAATGCCTTAGAATATGATTTAAGGTTCGTGTGTGCATTGATAAGATTCAAAGTATAAGAATAAGCACATAAGGCATATAATCACATAATCAAGTATAAACGCATAAGACACATAAAATCCTATCTAAGCATATAAAATACATGAGAGTATTGGGTAAGGGTACCTAGTTATAGTCTAATTCATTCCATTTCTATTAACCTAATTCCCTATAACCATGGCTCTGATACCAATCTGTCACACCCCGACCGACGGTGGAATCATCGGGGCGGACGAATGTGAAAGGATTGTTCATAGCACATGAAACTAAATAAGTTGGAATAATATTAAATACCATTTTTCATTGAACAATACTAGACAATTAAGTCATTAAAATACAACAAAGATATAAACAACAACATAAGATGTTTAATTAAACTAAGTCCAAGTCCTATATGAGCAAGAAGAGATCCTCAAGTATCAAACCTGAAACATGTTAAAAATAAAGGTTCAACTTTGAAAGTTGGTAAGTTTTCATGGGTTAAACATATATATATATTTATATATATATATATAAGATTACAAGTAGCAATTCATATCAATGGTTATGAATTATGCAAGTTTATAGAACACATATAGCTACAATTAAACCTTGACAGATTACAAGATTAAATGATTAGCTAAGTGTACTTGAATTAACCAAGTAGGCTTGTCAGGCCCATAGATCTATGATGTCGCCAGGCTAGCAATAGTTAATGATTGTCAACATATAATGTATCTCATATAACACTCACAATAATACCAATAACCATGACAAACAGTAAAGATGAATTGCATGTGCATTTACAAGTATCAAGATGTTTACAAGTGTAAGTTTATAAAGTTAACATGTTTCACCCCAAAAGGTGTGAAATGAAGTAAAAAAGAGACATGGAAAACTCATAAGAAAAACTAACAATAATAGTGATGGTTGTAGAGTACATAAGAAAGTGTCACACCCCCGCTAAAGCGGAAACACGGGAATGTAACGAGACGGGATCGTCATAACACATGGTATACAATAGAGAAGCAAAATAAATATGATGACAAGCGTATCATGACGACACCCGAACACAAATGGAGACTTGTGTCGCGTTTAGTCAATAATCACGACAACATAGCCATAAGCATGACATATAAATGATCACATAAACAAGTAGTATGACATTGTTTAATTTCTCACAACCCGGAAACAAGTGTCAAACATGCAAAGTATGAATCAGACTACAACAATGATTACAATTGTAAGTTTGTCCAAAATGTTTAGTCTCAAAAATGCGTCCTAGGGTCTCCTCTACAAGGCAGCACTCCTAGATCTTCAGTTATCATGATGACCTGAAAAGATATGCTCAAAATGGTCAACAAAATTTGTTGATGAGCTTCGCAGGTTTTAAGTAGTAAATAAGTTAAATAAAGCAACACGAAAAATTATATGGGTCACCGCAATTACATTTTCATGTAAGCGGTTTTACAAGTTATAGATAGCTACGGCCAAACCTAGCCATCGGTCCCACATAGGAACTAATGGCCGTAAGGAAGGCATCTCATAGCGTAATAAGTTCCACATAGCGTAGCAAGATCCACACAGCGCATACGGTATATGTTACAACCAAACCAATACTTAGGTCCCATTACCGGGATTAATGGTCGTATTGAAAGATCCACACAGAAGAACCACACAGAAGAACCACACAGAAGAACCACACAGAAGAACCACACAGAAGAACCACACAGAAGAACCACACAGAAGAACCACACA
>BJCM01167714.1:0-16284 GCA_018326385.1 Flaveria bidentis | reverse complement strand
TATGGGTTTTAAACATTGGGATGGCGCGTGTTTGCCATATTATGCATTCATTTACTTTGGGTTTGTCTTATTTTGCAAAACGCTTCCTCTTGTTTTTTAAACTTTTGAATTTTGGTTGGTTTTGTTTTGAATGTGACATATAATGTCGTTCTGAGTAACTAGTGACTGTGATCCTGGTTTGTTCACACGCCTCGTGGTAAAACTCCGCGCGTGGATTTTGAGGGCGAGACATTCTTGAAGGTCTTTTCTTCAAGAACACATTTTTCTGCACTGGCTTTGCTAATCATATGCTCAACCTGCCATTTTGTTAACTTGGTAACGAGATCTTAAATTTGAGTCCTGTAATTTGTGTGTTCATGCTTTAGAGTTAAATTGGTTTTCTCTAGACTTCTATTGTAAGTTTATAATAATTTACAACCCTTTTAAAATAAACTTTTATGATATTTAAGGACTCAAGATCATATCTTATTTTTAAGTTATAGGACTATATCTATTAACTTTAGCAATACATTCAGGAGTACAAAGATGCTTCAATACATTGACTTCTTCATGATCAACCAACAGTGCTTGGTTTAGAGAAGAATCTTCAACCTGAAAGCACCAATCAAAGCCTTATTCTTTAAAAAAAAACTATAGCTTGTTAATTGGGCTTTTTAGTGTGTGGAGCTTTATCAGTGTAGTTTGGTATGGTTTATGTTTGGCCATCATTTATCCTTGGTGCCTTGCACTCCCGAGCAAAGTGTCACACCCCGACTGACCCCGAATCATTGGGGCGGATGAATGTGAAACGATTGTTCATAGCACATGGAACTAAATAGGTTGAAATAATATTAAATATTATTTTCATTGAACATTTCAAGACAATTAAATCATTAAAATACAAACAAGATATAAACAACAACATAAGATTTTCAATTAAACTAATTCCAAGTTCTATATGAGCATGTAGAGATCCTCAAGTATCAACCTAAAACATGTTAAAAATCAAAGGTCAATTTTGAAAGTTGGTGACTTTCCATGGGTTAAACATACATAGATACATAAAAGATTTACAAGTAGCAATTTATGTCAATGGTTATGAATTATACAAGTTTACAGAACACATATAGCTACAATCAAACCTTGATAGCTTACAAGATTACAAGATTAAACAATTAGCTAAGTGTACTCGGATTAACCAAGTAGGCTTGTCAGCCCCATAGATCTATGGCGTCACCAGGCTAGAAATAGTTAATGATTGTCAACATATAATGTATCTCATATAACACTCACAATAATATCAATAACCATGACAAAAGTAAAGATGAATTGCATGTGCGTTTACAAGTATCAAAATGTTTACAAGCGTAAGTTTATAAGGTTAACATGTTTCATCCCAAAAGGTGTGAAATAAAGAAAAATAGGGCTTGGAGAAACTCACATGGAAAACTCACAAGTATAATGATGGTTGTAAAGTACATAAGAAAGCTTGGATGTCAAGAGTCAAAGGTGATGTCCTAAATGATAAAAAAAATAACTTGAAGTCGGAATTCATTAAAGAAAGTTAGGACGTTTAGAGAATGCTAAAAAGCAAAAGGTAGATTGAAAACGGATTAGTGCATCAATTCTAAATTATGGACAAAATGTTTGATATGTGTTTGAACAGGTTTTAAAAATAGCAAATGGTTTCATAAAATTATAAACATTTATAGTTGACTAGTTCAAAGCCTCCCGGACAACTTTTGTTCAGAAACATTTTTATGAAAAGATCCGTAAATAGGTCAAAACAACAGCACAAAACAGAAGGAGCTGAAATGGGCACTTATCTTGTGAAGGCTATTGTTGAGTTGTCTGATTGATTTCGAAGACGTATAAACTATCGTTAAAAAGGTAATTCAATGAACTTGATATTTTTCTCAAATTTAGTTTGTTATGATCAAGTTATGGCCGGTTGAAGTCAGATTATATTCTGCTAAAATTATAGTAAGGCACTTATGTGCACTTTTAAAATTGTTAAATCATGAAATGGGTTAAAACAAATCTATTATAATAATATATGATATATTAGACTTAATTTGAGTTATATAAAAATATTCCAAAACTTCAGAATAGCCATCACTTATGGAAATAATCTTGTGGAATAACCAAATGCAGCGACATAGTCTTCCATATGCAAACGGGATTCTTTGTTTATGTTAGCTTGATTTAGGTATGTTAGTGATTATTATAATGTTATTGAATGTTAGAAGTTTAATGATCAAATGATAATAATTAAAATCAAAAGAAATTTAGTAGAAGAAAGAATAAAAGTAAGAACATAAAGTTATAAGATTAATAGGATATTAGGATGATTAAACAATATAAAAATGCATAATATAAAAGCAATATAATGTTATCTTAGTATTTGAAACTTCTTGAAATTACTTGTAAAAAAAATTCTTGAATTTGATTACAAAAAAAAGATGATGAAAGGTTTTTATGAGAGGATTTTAGAGAATAAGCAAATAAAAAGTGAGGCATAAGCCTTGCTTTTATACTTGAGATTAGGAGGAGGTTATGAATGGTGTTAATGGCGTGTTATAAGTCTTTTAAAAATGGTTATGATTTTGAAATAAATATAAGATTAAATATAATAAATAGATAAAAGAATAATTACAACTTAAACTTTTAATTTTTTAAAACTTTAAATTTAATTTAATCAACTTATTTTCTTATAAAATCTTTATAACTTTTATAAAACTTGTAGCTTTATAATTTGATTATTTATTTTCAATAATTAAACTCCATAATTACTAATAAAACTTTATAAGTTTATTAAAATTTATTTTATTACTTTTTAAGTTTTAATAAGTGTTTTCCATTTAGTTATTATATTGTAAAATGATTTATAAACTTTATAATTTTATGAAAAAGAATTATTTATAAATTAATAAATTATTATAAGTTGTTTAAATGATAAATTAAACAAATCAATTCACAATATTTATTAAAATACACGTCTAATCCGTATAATTCATTAATGTAAAAAAAAGTTAAATAAAGAAATTCATATTGTATGAAAGTTCAATTTTAGTTTGGGTTCGGGTTAATAACTTGAAAACGGCGGATGTTACAGTATGTGTCCCATATGGTTACAATAGTAAAACTTCACCTGCTTTTCTCTAGCCCAAACTTTATATTGCTTGCATTACTGGGAAACACCTATTCTCTTGTAAAACTTCTTGGTGATATGAGTGACAAGAGCGCCCATCTGCTAGACTATCTCCATATACTCCAAATCATCTAGATGGATATAGTCAACTCTTCAAGATTGAAGAAAAAGTTTCCACTGCTTTTATAAGTGGATAAAAAAACTTGAGAAGAGCTTGTCTTTTGGAATGGGTTTTCTTGGATGTAGCTCTTACTTGGTGTCTCAGGGAAGGTGATGAAAGTATCCTTTTATGAGTATTTAGTGTAGCAGAGGAGATAATGTTATGGTTCTCTATAATCCCTTTCAACCACATGAAGGGCTAAAATCTATTGAATATTAGAGGAGTTGCCAAATGGGTTTTTGCATGTTCATCTCCATCTGATATCCACTGATGACACCATACAACTTAGTGAGTGTGAGGGTCTTGAGGTTTTTCAATCCTCTTAATGACTACACAATAGTGTGTCCATTGTCTAGGAAGAAGGACATGAACTTTCTCACAATATCCATGTTCTCAAGAGTTACTTCAACATCAATTAGAGTATCCACAATCTCAACATACCTGAAGTATTATTGAATCATGGTTTCACCTTTCTAGTAGGTGAAGTTTCCAAACTATTGCTTCAAGAGGTCTTTCTTGTTTTCTTTTCCTTTGGTATCATGGCACCACCAGTAGCAGCTGAAGTGGTGCATGGTACATGAGGTCCTAAGACAACAAATCCTCACATCCTACTGTCTTGAGACTTGATCAAGCCTTCTATTGTATCAAAGTAATCAAGAGTGATTAGTGGAGATTTGTAATGGTACTGGTTTCCATATCAACCTTGGTAAGAGCTCCCAGTTGAGTTGTTAAGTATTTTGCAAAACTAAAGACATTTAAGATGGTAAGATGTTACAATCAAGTGCCTAAAAAGCTCTGAGACCAATTGCAGAACCATTGAAGGGGGTCAATACAATAGTTTCATAGTAAGGATAAACCTAGAACAATTAACAGATCAAAAAGGGAACTAGGATTATATTAATGATACTGAGAACATAAGTAAATATGAGACAAAACAAGGACAAGATAGTATTAGTTTACAAGAATAATGCATATTGCTCTCAAGTTCTATTATAAGTGTTACAAAGCATATCCTAGAAAGATACGTATTTGAGATACTTTATACTACATCCTCAGCCGGCTATACTTTGAAGCCAGCTGGAAGCACTAATCTAGACAACATGTATAGTCACAAGGCAAACTGCCTTTTGACTTGTGAGTATGATATTGGATCAAGAAGGCTGGTGCAACCAAAACCAAACACTTAGAGTAGTTTGAGTACAACTAATGAAGTTCTTCCGAAGACAAGTTCAGTACTTCTGAAGGTATATGCTGAACTTCCAAAGCAAAGCTCCAGGGAACTTCCGAAGATAAGGTTCAGCTTCAGAAGACCAAGTCTCTACTCTTCCGAGAGTTTAACACTTAGAAGAAATTAAGACTAGAACTTCCGAAGAATGAAGTCCAAAGGAATCCTCAGAAGAAGTAGCCACTTCTAAAGTATAAGTGGCTTTGGAAGAACAAGTTCTTCCGAAGCCAGTTAACCTTCGGAAGTACCTACTATGAAGTAGTGGACATAAGTATGGTGTCTATAACAGTCGGCTGTAGACCTCTAATACTGAATGTCATTTTCCCAAAAGGCCATGTAGTTGACCATACTTTAATCCATTGTTCACACTTTATCAGTTAGTACAGGTGCCAACTTTAGTTGGTAACAAAAGCTAAGTCATAGACATGTCATGACTACCATACCTTAGATAAGACATTATCTAAGATTCCTTAACTATAGCTTTTTATTATTTTGCTTTAGTTATAGGGTTTCAGATGGTATCAAAGTATATCCGGGTGTAGGTAGTAGTATATATAGTTTCTCGTTATTACTCTTGTAAGCGTGTAAGAGTCTTGTAATACTTTGAGTTGAGAAGTAAAATATACAAGTATCTTGAAAATCATTCTTTTGTGTTACTTTTGTATTACTTAGTATATTATAATCAACTCTTAGAAGAAATCTGATTCATGAGTTTTCCTTAGTGAGTTTGAGAGAAATACTTGTGTTGAATACAAAAACCGATCATGCATATGGCATGTCATAGCTCATATCCTAATATATTTCAAAAAGGATAAAAGTACAAAAGTTGAAAGTTATAGACCAATGACCTTAATCTATAGTTGACAAAAGTATGGACTTTTTTGCCAACTTATCTAGGTTGGTGAGTCATCAGAGATGGTAGTAAAAAGTAATTTAGCTTTTTTTTCAAAAGGTGATTAGAAAAAGCATGTCTTCTCTGTCTTCAGAAGAAATCAGTCTTTGGCTTCGGAAGACTTTGTCTCTGAAGCTTCGGAAGACTTTATCTTTGGCTTCGGAAGATATGGTCATTTGGCTTCGAAAGATTTTACACTTAACATATTTCACTGAGTTGTGTAAAATTTTCTAAAGTAACTTCCTTATACTTCATGCATGCATGTGAAGAGATCTTTGGTTGCATTAGTGTTTATGTTTAAAGCTTACAGGTCGAAAAACTAGTAGCGGGAAAGAAGTCACAATATTTATGACACTAGTAATTGTTGCAAATACAAAAGCGGTTGAAAAATGGTGGCAATAGAGCATTTGAGACGTATGTTTTTCCTATTGCATTTTTTGTCACAAAATAGCTGCAATAGGGCAACTACAACTATTTTTCGATGGGAAAAGTGGTTGCAAATGCATAGTTTTCTAATAGTGAAAATTGATTTGGATCATTTGGATATTCAAATTGAATCTCATCCGAATCCAAATTTTCTATTTGGATCTCGGATCGGATTTCAGATATCATAATTTTTTTATTTGGTTATTCATATATCCGTTAACACGGAATAAAAATCTCACTATTTTTCTGCTCTTATACTTATTAATCAACTACTAATTATGTTTTTAACTCGATATTCAAAATCCTTGACACATTCCAATACTTTAATTCTAAACAATTAGACAATAATCAAATTTTATTTCAAATTAGGGATTTTAATCTTCGAGTTCTATATAATACATATTATGTTTGAATTTTGGATTTGTGTTTAACATAAATTTGTATTTTCTGGTTATATATATTTTAATATAATTTTAAACTAATAAAATGTTAAAATTAAGAAAATATCAAAAAATAGTACAAATTATATTTGTTTATTCGAATTGTTTGGATAAATTTGGATTCATTTGGAATATTTATTCGAATTCGATCAAAATTAAATTCGGATAGATTCATATCAAAATAAAGATATCCCCTATCTGGATAGGATCTGATTTTTGATAGGGTGATTAACTTTTTAAATCCAAATAATTCGTTATCTGATACGAAAAAACTCCTAAAATATACCACCTAATACATTTAACTAAGAGGTTCCCGAAGTTTTCTATGTAATAGATCTAGCAACATATATTTCTAATCAAAAGTGAGCACATTAACAACAATAGATTAAGAATGATCAGATTTATTAATGACCAAGTTCTAAGATAAATTAGGCATTCTTTTTGTTGGCTTTTTGTCGTAAACCAGGTGGATATCCAAGAACCACAAAGAATTTGTGCATAGTGTGTGCAACTTGTTACACCTGAGTACATTATAGATTAAGATTAGGACGTCTATTAAACCTCTTCTACTATCAAAAATATTGATTAGATTTAGACATAAAACCACTGTTTTGATTTTGTTCTTTTTACCGAGAGTTTGAGTTCCTTTGTAGTAGGAAGAGATCCCTGATTTTTTTTTATTTATTTTTTTTTGAACGGCAAACCTATACTCCTACTACAGTACTAAATTACTTTGTATTACACCATTATCTGGTTTTGATAGGTTCAAATAGATCGATATGTGATTGATATCAAGCAATTGACAATAATATGAACAATGTAATTAAACAAACAAAATATCAGAAAAATTCATAAAGTTTTCATTGATATTAGTTGGATTACAAAGTGTAAAATTGAGAGAAAATATCCGGTGTATATTACCTGCACATACATAGTAATCCTATTTATACTATTAAATAAGAAAACAAAAGGGACATATATTTACACAATAAATCCCTAAACCATGAAAAAACTTTTCTAAAGACTAAAATGCTAATCTTTTTAGATTTCTAACAATACTTCACCTAAGATTCACATTTATCTTCAATCACAAAAATATTTAGGTTGTTCTTTAATCTTGAATATTGGTTTTCTTTGTACATCTCTAATTCTTTAAGAACTTTCTTTATTGATAATTTGAACTTTCCAGCTAGAATACCTTGCTTTGGCTTGTAATCATTCGTCTTGATCTCTATAGCTTGCGTTACCAACAAAGTTTCTTTTGATAATCCTGCAATATCAACATTCGCATACATCTCTATTGATCTTCTTTTGTATAAATCTCCTGCACTCCTTTGCGAGATATTCTCATAAATTCAATATCTTTTATGTCTTTCTTAACAATGTTGGCATAGGCCATTGCTTTTCTCAACGAGATCCACTCCATTGCAGCATTTACCACTTTTATAATTGTCAATAAATATTTTCTATCATTTTCTGCTTCAGCTGATGATACAGCTTCAAAAGATTGATTGGATAAGAATGAGATGTAACTAGCATGTTGACGTTTAAGTTCAAACACACCAAATAGACTGATCATATCATTATCCCAATCATCCAGGTTTCTTACTAACTGCAAATGAAAAGTAGATGAATCATAAAACCATCTCAGAATTGTTTTTGATGATTGTGTACCATCTATAATTTTAAGTCTAGGATTTGTTACTTTATCAAAGTACTTGTCACTGAAAGTCTCTATATAGCAATCATCCATTTCTTTGCTTGACTCAACTTTCCTTGAATTCTTCTTCATTTTTGCAAAGTAACTTTTATCTTCTTGATCACAACGTGTTTTAAGAAATGTTGGCATCCTTGATGTACCTCGATCAAGTAATTTTACAAACACTTCTCCTCTTTCAGCCTTCGAACTATTGATCAGTGGAAGTTGTGCAGTTCTTTCAAATCTTGAACAGGTAAAGCAATAATGCTTGAATAAAATGATATACATCACAGATAGCATTAACTCTCTTGATAAGAAAAGCATCAAAAATCTTATCATACTTCCAAGCAATTATTTTCACTTCATTAGATTTACCAGGCACAATCAATGCATTCAGCAATTCAGATATTGATTGTCCTGTTTGAAGGACATTTCTTACAAGATCTCCAGCGGATCTAGCTTTATCCCACAACTGTTTCTGATTTAAAGAGACTCTGTAACCTTGATTTTCTACATTTGGAAACATATCCATAAGATCTTTTCTATGCTCATGTGTCTTTCTCACCAACTCCATTGACTTTATTTCTTGAGGTTTGAGCATTTTCGTTCTTTTGGTAATCTCGAGATACTGAGGATTGTCCATTTCCAATATGATCATCTTATTGTACATCTTCTCAGTTTCTTGAAAACTTCTCACCAACCTTCTTAGAGATTCTCCTTGAAGCTTATTTAATCTTTTCCTTGGATAGTTCCTTGACTATAACCACATTCTTAGAGTCAGAATGCTCATACCTTCTGGGTTTGGGTGGTGCAATTCTATCATAGGAATATCATCAATTTTTATGCTTTCATTCAGTTGAGCCCATTCACCATGTTCTAGACTTATCTCATTTGGGTATGCCGATGCTGAAGACTCTGCTATCACACATTTTTCATATTCTTTATTTATTTGAGTCACTGTCAGCAGTCTATTATACTTTTTCTTGACTATATAATTGTATCTGTCTTCAAAGTCTATTGGTATATCATCTTGGACATTCTCCACTAGTGAATCAACAATATCAAACACATCTTAATCCTCAGGAACTTCATCAATCCATTCATCTAGTAGATCTGGATCTATACCATCAAGAGCTTCAATAATCTTTTGCACTTCTTTTTCTTCTTCATATGCATCTATATCAACTAATTTCAGAACTTTTGCTAGACCAGTAGGTATTTCATCTTCATTCATCTTTCTTTTACCTTTATCATCTTCAGAAAACTTTATAGTTGGTATTTCTTCATGCTCTTGAGTAGACTCTTTCTCAACAACCACCACTTCACTTTCTTTTGAAGGTTCTTGTGGAGATACTTTTAGTTTTTCAATTTATTCAAACATAGTCTTTACTTTTTCTTCGAAGTTTGCCATCATGACATTCTTCAATTCATCATTTGCTTTCAGCATTTCATTTTCTTTCTTCAATAATTCAATTTTTCATTTTGAGAAACAATCCTTAACTTCAACTCTTTAATTTCATCAGCATCATCATTCTGATCACTTTGTACACATGCATCTGATAATTGTTTTATCTCTTCTTCTTTTTCAATAATTATAACTTTAGGACTCTTAGATTGATCAGCAGACATAATATTCTCTGTTAGTGGCTCAGCCCATAAAATATCAAAATCAAATGCTTGATTGAAGTCAACATTTTCAACATCTTCAGTTGCAAATTGATCATTGTCTTGTTGATCATTCAATTCATAATTAACATCTTCATCAGCATTTCTTTCTTCTTCATAAGTATCTCTATGATCAAAGATTGTTTGTTCACTATCCATTTCTTGAATAGTTTCATCATTAGCACCTATCATTCCATCTCCTTGATCACCACCTTGATCATCATCATCATTGATTTCATTATTATCATCATTATTACCTTCATCAATATCATTCTCTTTATCATCATTCTCTTCTTTAGATTCTTTAACTATCTTATCCATCACATCATCAATCAAATCATTAGCATTAACTGGTTCATCTTCAGATAAATGAATATGTTGCTGATTAATGTCAACATTATCATCAGCTACATTCCTTATGTACTCAAATAACGGTACAATCTCTGCTCTAGTAATCACAGTTAACTTCTTGTATACCATCTCAGACATATGCTCTAATTCAAAATTATCATCTTGAACTCCATATGCATAAATGTCTGGATATTCTTCATTAATAATCAACTGAAGAAATCTTGGATACATCAAATACTTGTTTCTTTTCCCTTTCTTTAAGTGAAAAATAAAACCGTTTATTATCCACTTTGCCATATTAAATCTTCTGTTTGTAACTAGAACAACAATAGGATATGCTATATCAACAGGAAATGAATTCCATCCTGCACTTCTTTTAGACATACAATGCTGAAATATGTAGCATATTAGCTTTTAGTGATTGTAGACTCTTGCTCTGAAAAACTGCTTCTTTGGAAAATTGTCAGGATGACCTATTTGCATGAATATCTCTCTACACTCATTGAAAGTGTATTCAGATAGATCTTGGTCTTCATTTTCTCCTAACCTCAAAGCAGTTCTGATATAATCTTGAGAAACTTTTATCATTCTATCATTTGAGATAAATCCTCTTAGAACTTTTCTTCTATTATTATCAAGCTCTACTTTTGCAGTTCTCTAAAATCTCTTGATTAGTCTTCCATATATGACTGGTCTGGCACACATTGCATAAGCATACTTGGTCCTTAAGATAAATCTAATGATTTCTTCATAACCAACAACTTCTCTTACTTCTTCATTTAGAAATGCAGCAACAATGTGCTTTGGCTCAAACTTTAACTGATTCATCTATCAATTACAAGAAACATGAATTAGTACGAAGGTTTTTCAAATTAGTTGCAATTTTATTAAATAAACAAATGAATTATTCCTTCACTAATTTTTTTTATTTTTCTTAATACAATTATATATTTTAAAATTTGATTAATTTTAATAAAATTCAGTGATTTGAACTTGTTATTTAATGATTTAATCAAATTTTAAGATATATAATCAATTAAGAATTTTGTTTCTAGTTGATTTAGATTTATATTTGATTTTTTTATGACTTTATCAGTTAAGTTTTTATTAAAAACAATTTTGTCGATTCAATTTTCTTATTTTATTTTATTTTATTTGGACTCTGAAATCCTTTCGATCATCAGAAAATTTTATGATAAAAATCATGTTTTAATGATTATAATATGTTCGCAATGCATAATCATTAACCATTTCATGTTTAATTTATCACAAACACAAATCAGTAAACAATCAATTCAAATTTATTCAAGTTTATTAGGGTTCGAACGCCCAAATAGGGTTCAAACGCCCAATTGAATATGATGTGATAATCCACTGATTTGATCATGTATACTCATGATATGAATCGCATTCTCTGATATTACCTTATGCGATCATATACTCTTGCAATGACTTGGTGATTTGATGAAATTTGAGTAAGTTCGAACACAGAGAGTAAGAAAAGAGTGTAGAATGTGAAAAGTTTGAATGAAATGAATTCTGTGATAAGTGTTGAATTTATACAAGTGTAAAAACCCTTAGACGCATTACAACTAATTAGGCGTATGACCACTGTTTAGACGCATGAGGTCTAGGCGCATTGGCACTGTTCAGGCGTATGAACCTTAGACGCATGAGTTACACTTAGTCAATTTTGTTTGAAAGACTTATAGGAGCATGTGCACTGTACAGGCGCATGAGCAATGTTTAGGTGCATAAGCACTGTTTAGGCACGTGAGCATTGTTCAGGCGCATGACCTATTGTGAAATGCCTAACACTTTGAATTATTTTATGAGATGTCTAAACTGTTTAGGCGCATGAGATTTTGTAAAACGCCTAACACTTAACCAAGAATTTCAGACTTATGACTACTGTTTAGGCGCATGAGGATTACTCAAAACGTCTAACACTTAACATAAAACTAAAATTTCATCATACGGCTAATCAAGACTTATGAATACTGTTTAGGGGCTTGAGACATCCATACGTCTAACACTTGTATTATTTTTCACCAAGTTCATTCAAATCACAATCTTCCAACTTTGGTCAAATTTGAACAATTTAATAATCCTTTACAATTTGACCAACATTTTGACTTTTTTACTGATCTTTGACTTTTTGACCAAAAACTTTGACTTTTAACCAAAAAAATTTTTTAATTTATATCCTGTCATTTTAGTCTCAAAAATTTTATAAAATGACAAACATTCTCAATTCTTTCCAAGAATCTTTTTATATTTTTAAATCTTTTTAGGCTCATTTTTAAACATCTCAAACACACAGAACTTTGAATATTTTTGCATTATCCTTTTTCATCCAAATATTTATTTTGATAAACTCTTTATCATCTTTACTCTCCCTAAACTTTAAAGTTTTTAAACTTAGAAGTTTATAAAAATTGATATATGAAGTAAAACCAATCATTATTAACATGCCTGCACGTAACAAAAAATCATGCAAAAATTAAAAATAAAGCAGAATTAAATTCTACACATTGAATTATATTGCGTGCATTGATATTAAATCTTGATCAAGTGTGTTCCATGTCAGTGTTATCACAGCAAAGGAGACACAAGATCTAAGGACAGACAATGACTGCTCTGGCATAAGAATCAGTACACTTACTTTTTCAATTCTTGGATGTATTAAGGTTGAATTAAATATGACATTATGTAATCCACACTTAGACTTAGAGTGTTCAACCCTCATCAAGGTATGCAAGAAAACACTTGTACTCAACTTTAAAACCTGTCATATATGTATACCAGATCTCATGTTTAGGTCAATGATAGAATCATCATGATTAAACCAGTTGATAATCTTTGAGAAAACCACCATGGACAAGCCATTAGGTAATCCCCGAATCCATTTCAGAAAGAAATAGAGAGAGATGATTCATAAGAATCATAGTGCATCCATTTTGGACTTTTGAAAGGATTGTGTACATTGGCATCTTTTACGTCAGGTGAGAATATCCAGGTCTGTAATGACTTACAATAGAGGATATCTCATCACTTTAGGTCTATGATGACTCATAATAAAGAAGTGAACATATGCATTCAACAGATCTCATGGTACCACATATTAAGTCAAGGTGTGAGATTGTGACTTTACAAGCAATCAATCAGAAAAGTCAAGACATCTCTGTAGTACTAAGATGGACACACACAAATGCATATATTATTTAGTTCAATCACAAGACTATACTTTTTCAGGATAATTACATGATCTTACTTGCAAATCAAATCTGATCATGTTAGACTTTATTGTCGAGTGAAGTATGCCACTGATTAAACTGATGTACTATCATTTCCCATAAATGGCAAAGGCATATATAATCCTAACTTTTATAACTACTAAACTATTATGTTTGTATTTTCATTTTATAATTTTTCTCCTTGTTTTTTCATTTTCAGATGTTGTATTTTTTTTTTCATGTAACATACACATATAATGAACATAATCAGACAGTTAACATTGACAGTTGAACTTTGATTTGATTAAAAATGAGGGAGGGTTATTTTCATTTTGAAAGAGAAATATCAATTTTTAATATGATTAATAAGACCAATTGACTCAACTAAGTACTCAAACCTTCCTGGTAGGAAAGATTTGGTAAACAAGTTAGCCAATTGTTTTTCTGTTGAAATCTAAATCAAAATGATTAAACCTTTTTTAGAATTGTCTCTGAGAAAATGATATCGAATTTTGATATGTTTTGTTTTAGAATATTGGTCAGCATTAGTAGTAATAAACATTGCAGCATTGTTATCAATGTAAATGGGAGTTTTAAGAAAATTGAACCCGTAATCTAGTAGTTGATTTTGCAACCATAGGATTTGAGAACATGATGCTGAGGCAGCAATATACTAAAATTCTGCAGTTGAGACTGAGACATTCGTCTGTTTCTTACATTGCCATGAGACTAATCGAGGACCTAAAAACTGACAACCACCCGTGGTAGATTTTCTATCTTGACTACATCCCCAATAATCACTATCCGTATATCCATGTAACTCGAAGTTTCCTTCATGAGGATACCATAACCCTAGGGATTGTTTTCCTTTGAGATATTTGAATATGCCTTTAACAGCAATAAGATGAGATTCCTTCGGGTCAAATTGATACCCAGCACAGACACAAACAACATATATTATGCCAGGTCTAGATGCAGTTAAGTTCATTAAAGATCCAATCATAGATCTGTATAATGTTTGGTCTATTGATTTTCCTTTGGGATCAGGATCAATCTTGGTATTTATGTTAGTTGGAGTTCTAATGGATTGACAATCTTGCAGCTTGAATTTCTTCAACAACTTATCAACAAACTTCACTTGATTAATAAAGTTGCTGTATGCAGATTGTGTACATTGTAGTCCAAGAAAGATATTAATTTCTCCCATAGAACTCATTTCAAAACAAGATTTCATTATTTCTTCAAATTCTAAACAGATTTTCTGACTGGTTGATCCAAAGATGATATGTAACATCCAGTTATTTTAAATTCAAGGAAAGAATGAATAAAGTGAAAGAAAAGAAGGAAAATAAATTAAACCCAAGTCTAGTGGGTAAAAAGTGACCACAAGGAAAAATGTTTGAAAAGTGGGTGTAAAAGGTGGTATGGCCGCTCATATGTCACATACATCACTGATCTTTGATTTTAGAGAGAGAGTAGCTGGGAACAACAAATTCTCAGCTTTGAAGGAAGAACTTGAAAGAATTCGAATTCAAGTGGGTATCTAGGCGGTTGAATTCAAATTGCAAATGAGTTTGGAAGAAGCCATACTCAAGAGCTGCAAAGGTGAGTTCTAGGACCCCTCTTTTACCTGTTTTAACTGATTTTGGGGCTAGAATTGCATGAATGAATGTTTTCATTAAACTGGGTTTCGGACCCGCATGTTTGAATATGTGTATAATGTTGTTATGATATGATGTGTGATTATGTTCATGTTTGCTAATGTATGATGATGTTTCTAAGACTTAGTATGTATGATTTAAGCTTAGAACATGATGAACGGTGTGTTGAAATTGAAATCTAATGTTTAAGGCTCATATGTTAAGTTTTAGAATCTGCATAAGTGTTGAAAAGTTAGTGCGGATGAGGTCAATGCGGATGAGCATTGACTAAGTATGGAAATGCGGATGAAGTAAGTCAATACAGATGAAGTGAGTCAATGCCGATGAAGTAAGTTAATGCGGATGAAGTAAGTCAATGCAGATGAAGTAAGTCAATGCGGATGAAGTAAGTCAATGCGGATGAAGTAAGTCAATGCGGATGAAGTTAGTCAATGCGGATGAAGTAAGTCAATGTGGATGAAGTGAGTCAATGCAGATGAAGTGAGTCAATGCGGATGAAGTAAGTCAATGCGGATGAAGTGAGTCAATGCGGATGAAGTCAATGCGGATGAATATTGACTAACTATATGAAATGCGGATGAGTAAGGCAAATGCGGATGAAGTAAGTCAATGTGGATGAAGCAAATCAAATGTGGATGAACAATAAGGTCAATGCGGATGAACACTTAGTAAAATTATGACTTTTTTGAGAAAAAGGGGTAAGGTAGGCTTTGACCTAGGAGATTCCTGGGGGCTATGTATGTTGACTTTTGAGGACATAGATGTTATGATAGGCATGTAGTGATGTATGATTGATGCATATGCATAATGTTGATGTATGATGTTGTATGATTATGCATGATGTATTTTATGTATGTATGATGATGCCCTGTATGATGATGTTGACATTGTATGTTGATGTTTCTTATTATTATGTATGATTATTTTCCCTTGGCTTTACGTTGAATCTTAATGAATGAAATGAAAGTATTATGTAACTTAAAGTGGAAGATAATGAAAAGAGGAACGAAATGAAGAATGCATGCATTAATGAATGAACGAATGTAAGAAAGGCTTACAAGCAAATGTATGGAGGTTCACACTCAATGCGAAGTGTTAGCTCAACCGTGTGCGGGTTAGCTAACCCATGAGGATGCACACTGGGGCTTAATCCGTGTGATTAAACAAATGTATGGAGGTTCACACCCAATGAGGGGTTGTCAGCTCAACTGTGTGCGGGTTATATACCCCATGAGGATGCACACAGGGGTTCAGTCTTGGTGATTGACCAAATGTATGGGGTCCTTGTCGCTTAACCCTAGATGAATTGCTTGGTGCTCTAGAGGGGGGGTTAAGCACATGACAGGACCTAGATGAAAACGAGAAGATAATAAAAGTACGAAACGAACGATGATGAAGA
>BJCM01167706.1:0-11184 GCA_018326385.1 Flaveria bidentis | reverse complement strand
ATGGGTTTTGAAATGCAAGAAAGATGACCAAGGAGTCATTATAAGAAACAAGGCACCGACTTGTAGTTCAAGGATTTCAACAAGTCGAGGGTATTGATTACAATGAAGTCTTTGCACCAGTGGCAAGAATGGAAGCAATCCGTATCTTCCTAGCCTATGCATCTTACATGAAGATCAAAGATTATCAATTAGAAGTAAAGAGTGCATTTCTTCATGGTGAAATCCGGGAGACAGTGTATGTCAGTCAACCCGAAGGATTTGAGGATCCATATCATCGGGACAGAGTTTACATGCTTGATAAGGCTCTCTACAGGCTTCACCAAGCCCCAAGAGCTTGGTATGAAAAGCTCTTGACTCATCTTGTGAAACACGATTTTTGCAGAGGAGTGATTGACTATACCCTGTTCATCAAAGAAAAGGATGGTGACTTACTTGTTTGATCCTGTTCGATTCCAAGTATCTAATAATATGTCCTGATGTTTTACTTGTTCGTATGATGTTTTTCTTCAAAGTGGAAATGGAGGTGGTTGTAAGCATGAGCGGACATATGTAGACTTGAGGGGTAGCCTCCGCTACCCCTCAACTTGTTACGGGTAGTGTAATTTTTTTACGATTTTATGTAAAAGAAAGTTTCGGTTTTACATCACCCCTGAGAATAAATTACGTTACCGTTAAAAAAATTAACCTTAGCACTTCATAAAAAGTATTAAATTTTATAACTAAAAATCTAATAATTTATAAAAATACAATATATTCTATAAAAACATAAAGAACCATTACCAATTACCCATTATCAATTAACATAAAAACCCAAAATACTCATTATCCAACCCAGTACAAAAATAAGCCCAAAAATAAAAAAAATTATATATACTAATTATTTATATACATTGTAAGATGTATTATGTGATATATGAGATGTACTAATTTTTTTAAAAATTTTAACATTTTTATCTTAACCCAATACTTTTACATATTATATAATTTAGCCTCAATATTTTTCTTTACTTTCAACTTTAGTCCTCTATACTTTCAAATTTTACAAATTTCCCGTTATACGTTTCGGTTTAAATTTTACGAGTTAACATGCCGCAACGTGCGTGTGTAGTTCAATGTTTTTCACTTATTTTTCCAGTTTAACGGTCATGTAATAACGCACTGGTCCTAGATCAATATAGTTATTTTTTTATATTTTTCTTGCGTAAGTTTATGGTTCAATGTTTTTTCGCATTTTCATTCGATTTATTTTTTTCGTTTTATTGGTTTATTCAGTGTTAGTGGTCACTGGCGGTGGTATGCCATTAATATTACTTGTATGGTTTTATGACTCTCACTGCAACGTGAGTGAGCTTAATACTACTAGTATATAACATAACAAAACAATACTTTTTTTCAATGGTCATATACATTTTTATTTATTCTTTTATGTAAAAAATGAAAGAAAATAAAATAATTGATGGTTCTGTTATTTTTTGTTTAAAAACCTTGACAATTTATATCTAAACCTTAGAAATATTGTTAGAATAATAAGAGTATGGCTCATATTCAAACCTTTATAAAAACTCAAATTTCAAAGTATAAGATAATAATAAAAAATAGAAAATGTAAAAAGTGTATAAATCTACTATGAATGTTCTTATATGGTTATTTGTTTATTATGAATATTTTATGTTTAAATTAATGATATTGTTATCGTTTAGAGAACATGAATCGTTGTGCTGTGAAAAGAAATCATCAAAATATAAAAACGCGTACGGAACACTATAAAATGTAAGGTTTTTTTTTGGTATTGTATTTTTGTTGACAATTCAATGCAATTTAATTACGTATATTCCGACCCGGTCCGACTCGACCCAATCGAACAACCTAGAATTTTATATATTGTTTTGTAAGAAGCTAATTATAAAAAATAGTGACGCCGTAGGAAATAATTCTTGGTTCCTCCATTACATGTATAATAAAAAAATATTACGTTACCCCTGAACTTGTCATCTAGATCCGCCACTGGTTGTAAGAGGGCGGGGGCAACAGATTAGGTTTTAATGGTGATTGTAGATTAGGTTTACAGTGATGGTTCTGATTGTTGGTGTTATGATGAAATTGATATGACAAGGGCGGTGGGGGAAGGGAGTTGAAGGTGTGGCAGTGGTGGTGGGGGAGGAGAGTTAAAGGTGTGACAATGGTGATAGGGGAGGAGAGTTGATACGAAGGGATGGGGGAATGGTATGGGTTGGGATGGTGGTAGTGGAAGTGTTTGTCGAAGGGTGGGGGCGGTGGTGTGTGCTGGTAGTGTTGTGTGGTGTAGTGGTGTGGTGTGAGGTGGCGGTGGTGTGTGGTGCGGTGGTGTGTGTCGGCAGTGGTGTGTGGTGGCGGTGCTATGGAAAAGGAAGAAAGAGGGAGAGTGAGATGGTGATATTCTTTATACCTTAGGGGTATTTTGATCTTTTTTAAAAGATCTAACAAAAAATGTTAACATCGTTAGTCAAAATGACGAAAATAGAAACGATTTGCAAAACTCAGGCCAATAATGGAGACAAAATAAACATTGGTACTCAAGTGGAGATAATTTACAAAACTCGGGGACGAAAACCGAGATTAACTCAAAAATTTATATTATATATGTATGTATATATATTTTTTTTAAAACAACTATAGGTTATTAACAAAGTAATAAAACCCAATAGCAAGTTAATTATTTTGACCTATTGAAACTTAGGGCCCATTAACATTTCAATTAGTTTAATCCATTACCATATACCAAGTCTAAACTCATTTTAAACGCTAGAAGAGTCTGACGATTCGTTTAAGTAAGTAAGTTAGATTATTTTCCTACAATACTTTTGTTTATTAGTATAACAATTACTGTCGTATTATAGATTTTCTAAGTACGGATTACTGACTTTATATTATAGGGGTCCATCGTTTTACTTGGACGAAGAAATCAATATGAAACAACCTGAAGATCCTTTGATTATGGGTAAAAAGAATATGTTTGTAAACCTACAAAAAAAAAAGTCTTTACAAGTTGAAGCAAACAACAAGACAGTGGAACTAGAAATTTTGACCGTTCATGAGGGAGCAAGGCTCCTAAAAAAACTACTTCAGATTGTTATGCTTTCCTTTACGGGCTTGTTGATAATGATTTTATTTTATTACCTTATGTTAATAACATGTTTGGTAAGAATTTATAGAAAAATTTTCAGTTGAAGAAAGAATTCAGCAAGTCATTTCTATGATTATATTAGAAACAACAAAACATATTCATGTCATTCAAATTACTAGAGACGTAGCTTTAAAAAAAGTTACACATGTGACAAGATAAATACATTAAGAAGATGCTTTGCGAATTCAAAATGGCTAAACCTAAAGCGGTTAATTCACCCCTGATAAATGAGTGATTTACACTTGTTTGTTGAAGTATTTGATATTAGGCCTAAAGTAGCCTTAATTACTTTATATCTAGAGGTTTAAAGGTTTAAAGGGAAAAATAAGAAATAAAATCTTTTTTTTATATAAAAAGATAAATTATAATCGTAAACACAGTAACACCAACAGCAACATCAACATGTTGAAATTTTAAAATGGCATCAAATGTAATTTTTACTGAAATTAAGTTTTATAAATATTAATTAATTGTGAACTTACTTTACGGAACTTTTTTTACTATTTGAGTATACTTACATAAAATCATGTAGCCCATAAAGTTCGATCAAATTATATATATTCTAACTATCAACTTATGTGTATTTATTTTTATTTTAGTGCAACTATATATCTAAAACGACATCAAATGTAAAATGTTTGTGTGGTTAAACGTTGTTATGTCTATTTTTTCTCGTTTAATGGTCCGTCGCAACGTGCGGTTTCTAGATTGACTTAGTTTTTTAATGTTTTACGCTTTTACGTACGTGGTTAATGTTTTATGTCTACCCAGGGCCGGCCCAAGAGTTATAATAGGTGAAGCTAGGGCTTGGGGGGCCCACTTGAATAGGGCACCCGGATGACTGAAGTGTTCATGGTCGATGAAAAAACACAGTCACCAATGGGAAGAAATAGAACGACGGTTGAATCTCTTATCTGTGAATGAAAAGTCGCTACTATCTAATCTCCATTGATTTTTTCTTAAGTGCTTGAGTTTCGATTTCGTAAGAAGAGTGCTTGAGTTTCGATTTTTTCTTCTATTCTTCACTAGTTTGCTTAAGTGCTTGAGTTTCGTTTTCGTAAGAAAAGTCTTCTAGCCTACTTTGATTATGATCGATCTTGACCAACTATTGTGCTACATGGCTTGGTACTTTTACTACTTTGGTCAGTCTTACAATAGAACTATTAAGCACTTCATGGTTTGGTCGGATTTTGTTCGATTTTTTTTCTTCCTAGTGGTTACCGGTTATGATCGACAAGTAAGTTTAAGTTCAATCTCTCCAGCTTTTCTTTCATTTTCTTAGTGGGTTACATTAGTATTACGATATTACTTACTAACTGATGTTGCCTTTTGTGTTAACTTGTATATTTCATCCTGGTTTGGTTGATTTTAACATACCTATTACAGCTTACAAGTAATCAAAATTGTAGATATGATATTAATTTCAGTACTCTAATATGTTACTAATTTGTAGTATTTGTGGTAGTTTGATTTTTTTAATTGTCCTGATCTGTTGTTACAATTGTTACTTAATTTTGTTTCTGATTTGAAGTTATAATTGTTTCTTATTAGCTTACAGGTCTTACATACATGTGAATTTTTGTTTTGGGTTTTAATGTCTAGATTATGTTAGTTGTTATAAGAAATCAATTATTGAATCCTATTTGCTTTTTTTAAATCAATTGTTGGATCATGCTTATTAACTTTTAATCATTGTTGCAAAGCTAATGAAAGGTTACATGGATGTTGTTTCTAACACTGAAGACTATTTGAATAATGAAAGATACTGTTGGCACAATATCAAGCTTGTTATAGTTGCTTCTAAACTTGTAGTTGCAGCTGCAGTTGCAGGTATGAAATATAAAACTTTTATCTACTAGTTTTAGGTACCATGTTAAGGCATAACAAGTTTGGGCATTTGTTTTCATCATGATGTTTTGTTAATCATTCTCTATATGCATCAAACATGAAACTAGCTTATACAAAGGAAAAAATTATGCTATTGTTTAGAACATACTTAGAGACATTTTTATACACATAAAAAAGGCACGAGGAACAAAAAAAAGTGAATTTGACCAACTATAATCCTTTTAGTTTAATTGTGTTGGTTCTAAGACCGGATAAAATACAAGGCTCATGACAAGGAAAGTCGAAAAATGGCCCCCAATTTACATTTCGCTTGAGGCTTCTAAAAATGTTGAGTCAGCACCGTATCTACCATATGTTTAGTTTTATTTTTTTTCTTTTTTTTAGTACGCGCTTTACCTGTGTTCATGATCGTTGACACTTATATGATATTGATGAAATTCGACATGATGTTATTCTCCGTTCGCAACGTGAAAGGCTTAATACTAGTTTAATATTAAATTTCAAGCATACGTGGCTTTCAAATTAAAGGTATATTCAATTAGTCTTTTAATTAAATCACAAGCAAGAAAAATGAATAGCGATGTTCAGTTTCTATTGCCAATTTGTACAAGCTAGAATTGCTACAGTAATATACAAGCCAGAGACGTGAGACGGATAAATTTGATATGGTCAAAATGAAAGAATGACGATTCCAACATTTTTGTACATGCTGGAACTATCTTTTCAAAATGCTCGTCACTCGACCCTCAATTGATACTCCTTCGGAATTTGCTCGAAAAATACTTGTTCGAACTTCTGCTCAGTCGTAAACGAGCTGATCGATTCAGATCGGTTTGTGAACAAGCCAAGCATGAGCAAATGTCAGTTCGGCTCGAATTATTTTTTTATTTTTTTATATATAATTTATACATAACACTTTAGTAAATTTGATTTACTATATAAAAATATATAATTATAATTATACATTTTATATCAATCAGCCTAATAATAAAATTAACACTAAACACTAAAGTGAGATCCTAAGTCGATACGAGAAGTATGACCACACTCTTACTATTAGTATATCATCTTTTGCTCTGACGTATCGTTCTCTACAATATGCTCACCAAGCTACAACATTAGTCTTATCGCTAGTCATAATGTATCATTCATGAAAATATTATGTTATGAAATGTGGATGTTTTTTAATTCATGAATATCTAAGACCTAGCATTAATTGTCACCGTCTCTTATTGCAATGTAAATCAGATGACACATTAAATAATTTGTTCTCCGGTCGTTTAGGCTCGCTCGACGCTCGATCGAAAAATTAATACTTAAAAAATGTTTGTTCGATTTTCCAGCTCGGTTGTAAACAAGTCGGTCCATTCGGTTCAGCTCAACTCATGAACAGCCCTACTATCTTTGTCCGTCACACCCGTCTTCGATTAGGACCACAAAACCACCATAAACCTAGAAGATATGTCGAGAAGGAGGATTTCAGGTGGCTCCTGGGGATAACGATTTTGATGCTTGAAGGTCACAGTAGCAGTCGATGAATGAGTTAAGATCCCATATATTTCTTCTAATTTTTCACTAGATTAGTGTTTTTCTGCACGATTTGGGTCCGATAGACCACGCTTAAGGTTATGGTAGTAAGGATTTTGTTTCAAAATTACTGTAGACATCTTCACGCACGGGTAATTGTGTTATTTAAATACATAGACTGTAAGACCTTTTGACCATATAAATCCATATGTTTGAAGTCTTTAATGTTCGAATATCAAAATATTTACCCATAAATTCTAAATTAAATGCCTTTAAGTAAGCGGATGCAAAGTTGGATTGAAATCAAATATATTATGGTTGTCTTTAGATTCGAGTCACCGGCTAAGTTTTGTATATAAAACATATATGCTTCAAGATTTTTTCCCATCTTTCATTCAAATATAATTTTCTCCTTCGTTGCAACTTGATTTTTGTTTAGAATAACACCAAAGACGATATTGTAGGATAACAAAGGTACACAGACAGAATCCGTGCTGCCACACAAGATTGAAGGTGTTTGCTGCATTTCTTATTGACAACTGATGAATCACATTCCTCAAATGCTTTCAACTATCAACTCCAAAATCAGCTTCTTGTAATCTCAAAATGATATTGGTTAATGTTCATAATGTGATTAACGAAGTTTTTAAATATAAATGCTATCTATCATTGTATAGTATTAGCTTGAAATTGCAGATTTAACTCTGGGAGCTAAAACTCAGAAGATGCATGATGCCTATTGCATTTTGCATAATATATAAGTCTAAAGCCCTAGGCTGCCAAGCTTTGAAACAAGTTCCAAGTCTTCTTTCATTTTAATCCCACATTTTTGTAGCAAGTTAACTACCTTCCTAACTTCAAAACAAAATAGTAGTTGATCCAGATGTTCAGAGTGATGGAAGACTCCATAGTGTGCATAACTTCTTTTTTTTTTTGGAAACAACAATGATCACATTGTGTATTGTTGATTTGTAGTTATTAGAGATGGTGAGATTGATAAGAGTTCTTGACCCCAACAACGTCATTCTTGGTGTCAATTCTTACTTTCAAAACCAAGTTTTGAGCCCCGTCACAACGCAGGAACGCATAAATTATGTGTGAGTTTCAAATTTTTTACATGTCATATACTATGGGTTTTGATTCCAAGTTGCTATACCAGCAGAACATCTAGGTAAGTTTACATTTTAGCTTTAAGTACAGGTACGTATAGAATTGTTTTTATATTATCTTCTTTCACTATCTATTTTTACAAAGAAGATAAAGTCTATTCATTTTAAGTGTCTAGATAAGATGATTATTGGTTGGATTAAAAAATATTATTTTCATGTGGAGGTTTTTTGTTTCATATATCTAAGATTTATTTAATTAAATTTATGACTTATGTTGTTGCTATTGGCATGCATAATTTATCTAAAGGAGAGATTTTGTGTGATTTGGTTGTTGGGAGGGGGGAGGGGGTTAAATATACTGATATTGTAACATGCATATAGAGGAGAGTTGATATTTAATATAATTTAATATAAAGCACATGTCGCACATGGGATATATATTGTTTACATGAATACATGATTTTTTTCTCTTTGTTCTAATGCAATAACCCTGCAATTTTAGGATGTGTACGTGTTGCTTTTGTTATTATTTAATCTTTATATGACTTACAAGTTGAGCCATCTAAGAAAAGTGAATATCATCTTTTTGTGTCAAGATGATAATGTCATGGGGTTATTTTAGACGTGGGAAAAAACCGGCTTGCGATTTGGTCTGAAAACCCGAAATCGGTTTGAGGCCCAAACCGGTTTGGCTCAAACCGGTTTGAACCCGATACTAACCGACCGGTTCCTCCCCGATTTGACATTTTCATGAATTAAACCGGTTTCAGAACCGAACCAACTCTAAACCGGTTTCAAACCAGTTCCCAACCCGGTTTTCAAACCGGTTCACAACCTGGTTTTCAAACCGGTTTTCAAAATATAACGGTTGGGTAACGGCTATATAGCCGTTCGTACCCATTTTTTGACCCTTTTTTGAGCTTTTCTTACCATTATACCTCCATTAGGTTTGTGTATGTGTGTATGTGTGCGTGTGTGTATTGAATGTTTTGGTTGAATCACAACAACTTATAACACTCTCTACTTTCAAAAATCTCAAAAATGCTCTCACAAATACTTTCGTTTTAAACGCTCTCATCAAAATCTCTCAAATGGCTTCATCAAGTGCTCAATCATTCGTTAGTTGTGAAGCGTCTTCAAGTAACGTGGTGGTTGCAATCCTTCCTACGAATAGGAACCCCGAAGTATGGTACAATTACGATTTATGTCAAATGGCTAGCGGTCCAAACAAGGCTCGTTGCAAGTTTTGTCATAAGTTTTTCAAAAAAGATGCAAACACAACGTTGAAAAACCATATTTCAAATAAATATTGTAAAGCATTGAAAATGTCAAGTTTCAATGAAAAACCAATGAAATATTTGGGCTTATAACATTGATGCGGTTCGGGAGCAAATGACGCATTTTGTAATTCAAAAAAGCTTGTCATTCAAACATTTCGACAACGAACGTTTGACTTGACTCATTCAACGAACTCTCCAACCACGTTACACCAAAGTAAGTCATGCTACCCTTCGAAGAGATCGTTTAAAAATGTGAAAAAAAACAAAAAATGAATTAATATCTTGTTTTGAAAATTTACAAACCGGTGTTAACTAGTGATGTTTGGTCGACACCTCACGGTTCACTGGACTTGTACATCTGTGTCACCGCCCATTGGGTTGAACCCGAATTCGTGGCAAATGATAAAACCTACGATTGCATTTTAATTGTTTGATTATCCTCACATCGGCCAAAACATTTTTTATCTTATTGATAAAATTGTTCAAACGTATAAATTATAAAACAAAATATTTTCTATATCTTTTGATAACACGTCAAATAATACTCTTGCAATAGATCATTTGAAATTAAAATATAAACCAATGTGTGAGGGTGTTTTTTCATGATGTGTTACGCATATTATAAACTTAGCCGTTCAAGACGGTTTAAAAACAATTGAAATAATGAAAGATTGTTTTAAAAGAATGTTACGTGAAATTTTTAGCAATAACCAAAGATATACTAAATATTACAAGTTTTGTAAAGACACAAATATCAAATGTTTAGGCCCGAATTGGGGCGTACCAACACGATAAAATTCCACTTGTAACATGTTTGAAAAGGCTATTGAACAAAAATAAAGTTTAATAGTCTTTTATAATGGGTTGGTCCGTTATTGAGGAAGTTACAAAAAAATGCTTCAAAATTTTTAAAACGCAACTACGTGTCTTTTCGGAGTTTATTATCCAACGATTCCATTAGTACTTCACTTTAATTTATTTAATAACTTCAAAATTAAATGAGATATCGTGTGGAGGTAGACCTTATTCGGTTATGATACCCTCAATGAGAGAAAAACTTGTAAAGTATTTAAAAGAAATGCTTCCGGTTATTACGTGTGCCGCTTCTTTAAACCCTTGTTTAAATTTGTCGGGGGTTGAAACTTTACATGATAAAATTACTTTTAATTTGGATTTAAAAGTTGGTAACTCAATTTATAGTAAAACTTTAAAATCTACTTTTAACAAATAACTAAAAAATATATGATGTTTATTTATTAAAATACGGGAAAACATCACAAATCCATGAGACGTTAAGGCATGCGGAAAATGCCGAAAGTTCGAATGATCTAATGTTTGATTTATATAATACATTAAGGGATAAATATAATAAACATCAACGTGGTAACACTCCGAGTAGTGAACTCGGGAGGTATGGTCTTACAAACATTTTCTCCACCATGACTCCACAAGATTTTAAAAAATTTGACTTGTTGGCTTGATAGAAAGGTAAGGAATATCAATTTCCCATCCTATCTACCATGGCCCGAGATTTACTAATCGTCCAAGCTTCCACAGTAGCTTCGGAATCTGCTTTTTCTATTAGTGGCAGGGTTATATCAATAAGACGAACTCGACTCCCTCCACATGCGGTTAAAATGTCAATTTGTTTTAAAGATTATTTGGATGCAGCAGAAAGAGTACAAGATAAACGCTCACTTGAAGAAGAAATGGAATACAAAGCAGAATTATACGAGGATGAGGTAGAGAGCGGATTTATACCAGGAATGACCGATGATGAAGTGGCATATGATTACTACCTTCGTAACAGTTCCGGTTCTGGTAGCAAAGAATAAACGTACAAGTATGTAACAGACGAACGAAGAAATGACTATGCTAAATGTTTAGTTTTAAAAATTATTATTTAAACTTGTATGTTGTTTAAATTGTATAAATGTTTTATAAACTTTACTTGTATTTAAAATTGTATATATATGTTTATAAATGTTTTAAATTGTATAATTGTTTTACTTGTATAGATATTTTAAATTGTTTAAATGTTTTAAATTGTATAAATGTTTTATCTGTATAAATGTTTTAAATTGTATTTATGTTTTAAATGTTTAATAAAAAAAATTTAAATTTTCTTTGAATTTGAAAAAAATAATTATTATATGATAAATCCAAATTAAAAAAGAAAAACCGAACCGGTTTCCAAACCGACCCAAACCGGTTTGGTAGGTTTCGGAAATTTTGGTTTGGAACCGGTTTCCAACCC
>BJCM01167659.1:1646-18207 GCA_018326385.1 Flaveria bidentis | reverse complement strand
AGTAGTCATCTGTAACTACATAGCAGTACAAGTCGCCTGCGATGCTTCTTGTACTAACTGGACCAAACAAATCTATGTGAAAAAGCTCAAGAGGCAGTTCAATGGAATGAACCTTCTTGCAGGCAACACAAAAATCCGGGAGTTGGAAGTTTTTGACGTTTACTCCCCGCACTAGATCATTCTTGATCAAGTGATTCATCTTCCGTGGATTTATGTGTCCCATTCTCCTATGCCAGGAGATTGAATCCTTCTCAGTAGCCATTGACAAAAAAGCACTAAACTTGATGATCCGTTATGGAGGCCTTTGATAGATGCAAGACATAAAGGTCATTATATCTTGAGGCAGACATTAAGACTTGCGCCTCCGGGATCACATAGTCCTTTTTCAGGACATAGCACTTTTTGTTATCAAAAACTACCTTAAATCCTTTGTCACATATTTGGGATACAGAAAGTAGGTTGTTTTGAAGTTATTGAACATAGTTTACCTTATCAAACTTTACTTTCTGGTTCCCTACTTCCCCTTGAGCTGTGATGTAACTTTCTTTTTTTTCCCGCAAAAGAAACATGACCTCCTTTAATTTGTTTGACGTTTGACAGGAGTGTCGGGTTTCCTGTCATGTGCCTTGATGCTCCGCTATCTACGATCCACGTGTTAGTATCGGCACTATAGCGAACACCCTGCACATTCAATGGAAATCATTAGTTGAGGTTAGGGACCTAAGCCTTAACTGGCTTGGGTGACCCAGAGGAATCATACATCATAAATTCAACCCATTGACCTTTTGAGGGTGAGGGAAGATCTATTGTCTTCTTGTTCTCATTATTAGATGCAAGGATGGATTTTTCTTTCCATAGGCCGGTCTTATGTAAGGCCTGTTTATGATAAACAGACGACTGTTTGATAGGTTGAACTTTATGTTCAGTGACTCTTTTTGGTGGAGTCATGGAGCTTATTTTGGGAGAGCTTACTTTAGTGTCATAAAGTTCAACCTTTTTCTTTGGTGTCTGATAATAAGGACAGTAAGACGCAATGTGTCCATACTTTCCACAGTTGTAGCATGATCTGCTTTTAACTTGAGATTTAACTTTTTCTGTGGAGAAGTATGAGACACACTAGTGACTTTATTCTGTTTAGGTTTTGACACTTCTTGTTTAGATGTTTTATCTTGTTTAAAAAAAATTAATTGTTTGAACATTTTTAACATCTTTTCCCTTTTGTTTATCTGGACTTAGACATGAGACACGGGGGTGGTTAACTTGTTTAGTCCTTTTGGGTTCAGAAATAGACGTGGTTGACCCAGAATTTACTTTAACCTTTTCAAATTGTTCGTCTAGATTAACACAAGGCATTTTACCTTTTGATTTTGAAGTGGCCTCCTTTTGTTTAGTGTCAGATTCATTAGATATACATGCGGTATCTGGATCACTTACAAGAGGAGTAGAAACCACATGATCCTTGATTGGGTTATTGTTGATTGGTTTACTTTTGGCATTCATCAAGGTCTCATGTGGAGGTGGGACCACTTTATAACCCAAACCCTCCCCATTGTTGCGTTCTCTCACTAAGTGTTGGACAATATGAGAGGAACTTGTCCAACTATGCACTTTTTGCTTTAAAGAGTTTACTTCTACTTCCAAGACTGCTTTTTGTTTCTTACTGTCTTCTAGGGAGTTTAGATAGAACTTAATGTCATTTGCCTGGTTAAAAGCTACAACTTCGGTTTCCCTAAGTTGTTTGTTCAAAAGTTCAATCTTTTCTTTATAACTATGCTCATTTTGTTTTAGAATTATTGGCTTCCGTGTACAGTTGTAAATCATTTACTAAGCTATCATTGTGATCTAATAACCTAGCAAATTTTAAGTCAATGTTTTCCCTAAATTTATTACATTCAATGCATGCATGACTATCAAATAAGCAATTAGCGATACTTACCTGAGAGGGAGTGGTTGAATCAGCCATCAAGGCAGAGTCTAACTTTTCTGGTTTTGATGATTCTGGACTTGTTGAACTTGTCCCGTCTTTAGGCAGGTGATCAACCACAGTTGTTGTTTCTTCAATATTTGACATAGCGAATTCCACTGCAATATCACCCTCACTTGCTAAGTCGCCATCTAAGTTCTCAACAATAGCAATGTTGGATTCTCTCGGAGACACAAACCGAAAGCTCCAATCTTGTCCTTCGTCATCATGAGCAGTCAAGGCTTTAGGATCCTTGCTTGACGAAGTAGGAGTACTTGTGGGTTTATCCTGACGATTAAAGGATGAGAAAGGATTCTTATTTCCTATCTTTTTGGGCTTCACGCATTCACGTTTGAAGTGCCCCTTTTCCCCACAGTTGAAGCAGGTAACTTTGGTCTTGTCGAAACCCAAAGTTGTGTCCTTAGTAGTAATCAAGTTCTGTCCGATCTTCTTGACAAACTTCTTAGCTCTCCGGACAACACTTGCTAAGGCCCACATTATGTCTATTCTTTCCAGCTCTGTCTCGTCTACCTGCTCCTAGTCCTCATCTGCCAGAGGTAAGTTCCCAATTTTCCCAGCAACTAGTCTATCATAGGAGTGGATGATATTTGCTAAGAGGTCCATGTGTTCCTTTTCTACCTCTACTGTCACATTCCCGAGATTCTCGGTCTTCAGTTTTGTAGCATTGGCTTCAGGTGCTATGTATTGGGTACCAGACGACCCTGACGTGTCAGATCCTGAAGAAGTAGCTTGAGATGAACCACCTGAGTTCGACACAAATGCCGTCTGAAGTGGCGCTCCAGACGTTTTGGCTTGTGGAGTTGAGTTGTACAGTGCCTGATTCTGATCATATGAAGACTTTTGGGCCTTATACTTCCTCCTCAACTTCTCCTCTCTCAGTTTCAGAATGAAGTCATTGATGTCTAACTTCGCTAGCATATCATTCTGTCTTAGGTTGGAGACAAAGGAAACCCACTTCTCCGGCAACCCATCTGTAAAGTTTGAAACTTTGTCTTCCATAGACGTGGTAACTCCATGAGTGTGCAGCTCACTCATTAAATGGTAGAACCAATCAATGACATCGTCCGGACTCTCCTTTCCCATTGACGAGAAGTTGTCAAACTCCTTCTTCAATGCTTTAGCCTTTAGAGCTTTTAACGATGCATTTCCATCATACCTCTTTTCCAATACATCCCATAGCTTCTTAGCTTGCTTGTTCTCAGAAAATTGATGGAAGATGTCCTTAGGAATTTACTGAGTTAGCAAGGCATAAACCTTCTTCTCAGTATTGTACTTTACCTTTTGTCCATCAGTCATGCCTCCTAATGTAAGTTTGACTCCATCTGCACCTACATGCATGCTATACCCTGTTTCTATTGACTCCCACAGATTGGGATCTACGCCATTCAAGTAGATCTCGAATCCTTGCTTCCATTGTGGGTAATCATCTAACGTGATTAGCTTAGGGGGTTTGTTATGATTCCCCACTTCATTTTCCAGAAGAAATAGATTCTGGATCTGTGAGTCTCTCCCCGCGGTGAACGCTGTATATTGATCCTCCATTACTATCAACTTTAAGCTTTGGAACAAACTGTTTACTTGTGCGAATGAAGGTGTGCGATTGGACAGCTTGTGCGATTGAACAATGCAAATGGCTCAAACGTGTGAATGAACCAATGCGAATGAAGCAATCGTGCGTATGGACCTGTCCGACTGAACAATGCGAATAGACAATTCAGTCATACGAATGGATGGACGAATGAGTCCAATCGTGCGTATGAGGGATGCGAATGAATTCAGTCGTGCGATTAAGTCAATCGTGCGACTGAAGCTGCTGGATTTTGAGAATTCGAAGGTTTAAGGTATTTTGGACGCAAAAACACGAATTTCTCACTAACCCTAATTGTCGTATGCTAGAAAACGTTAACTTTATGAATTGGAGACGTCTAAAACACTGTTTGACACAAAAAGATTGTGTTTTTGAGAGAAAAACATAATTTTTATATCAAAACGATTGAATTGCACGTAAATCAAGAGCCAAGGCTCTGATACCACTTGTTAGGATCATGTATTGGACGAAATACTAACTGATAAATGTGTATACCAACTCAAATAGTGCGGAATCCTATTTGATTGGCGATCCAATCAGTGAGAACGCACGTAGAATCAATTGTAGATTGAATCTAAACGTTAAGAATGATTGGTAATCGATCTAGTGCGATCTATGTACTTTGAACAGGTTCTTAGAAGTCTCTGGACGGCTAGGGTACGATTTAGTATGTAGGTATTCGAAGTGTTACGTTTTTTCACGAATTAAGTGGTATTTATAGGTTAGAGTTTCTCATTCGTGCGACTGAATCATTAGCATGGTTCAGTCGTGCGATTGAGTCATGCGGTTGATCCATTCGCACGACTGAGTGTTTAGTCGTGCGACTAAGTCAATCTCATGTTACAATCATGCAACTGATCCAGTCTTCTGGTTCAGTCGTACGACTGGTTCATTAGCATGAAGTTTTTCATGCTTATGGTCCATTGGCATGGGCCATTCGCATGAGAACTTCATATGACTAAGTTTGAATATATTTCTCAATCATTACATTACTAAGATTAATTCAAACAGCCACAAACCTATATAATTAGTTCAATATGCGTTAATAAACAATAAACATTCATACACTGAAACATTCAACATTAAGATCTTTCATCACATAATCTGTTTCATTCAACTCATATATTTCATTTACATTGAGGACATGGTAGACATATTACATTAAGATCGTAAACTAGGTACATATGCATCTACAAAGGGTTAGTAAGATCGTCTACTCAAGAAATATGTGGAAGTGTTTTATTAATGTAACTCGATTAATTAAAAGACTTAAAATTTATAAATAAAAATTGAAACTTGGAATGGATTAATGAACACAATTGCATAAAACAACAAACTTGATAACAAACTTAATTAGATAACGAAAAACAATCATTTTCGGGTTTCCAATTCTACAAGATCAACAATTGGTACTTTTTAGATTAGGGTTTGTAAGAAACAATACTTCAAGATCTTAGCTTTTGATTAAAGTGATAACAAAGGAATAATATTTTAAGAACCGTTCATTGATAATATAAATAATTCACTTATAGCACGTTGCCTACTTTTCTTAATGAGTTCACGATGCAAGGAAACCGAAATACTGATAATCAAGCAAAGAACTTTATTTATAAGTAACTTTTAAAATCAATCAAAACATAATGTTGCATTCAATAGATTAATGTTCAATACAAAAACCTAATCAAACATACCAATTGTCTCACTTTACAAGAAGTTTACTCCCGAAAGCAATCAAGAGAACCTAGCCACACATCGTTTTCATTGGATCTTTAATCTTGACTTGCATAATGTTTGTTGATGATTTGGGGAGCCTTAGAACACCAATAATGACCTCAAATTCATCACTTTTCATCTCCAAGAAGTTCTGGATCGAATTAGGATTGTTTTGGCTTAATTAAAGTCGAAATTCCATAAAATCTAGGTGTTAGTTCAACCACCGGCGTATGATACGCCCAGGGTGGCATATCATATGTCGGGCCCTTATAAAATTTGATTTTCACATGTAACTTTTTACGAGCTTTCCGTTAACAGGTTATGAGCCCTATAAATTTCTTCCTAGTTCAATTTATGCCCATGTTAAGTTACCATGGTCTTGAAATTTCAGTTTTCGCATGTCTTCACTTCTCAGGTTCCGATTTCCATCCTGCTTCTTTCCTACTCTTCTTGTTTCATCAAACTTAATTCTGGTTTCCTGTTTTGTATCTTTTCATCTAAAATAAGTTTCCTTTAGATCCAATCATGATGTAAAATCAAACATTTAGATCATTTAAACACCAAATTATTTACACGTGATCACTAATTATAGTTGCAGAGCACGAACTCGTTGGGGCTTAGAGGTCTCCTTCCTACTCAAGGCATCGGCGACTACATTCGCCTTACCTAGGTGATATTTGATAGCACATTCATAATTGTTTAACAATTACACCCAACGTCGCTACCTCATGTTAAGCTCTTTTTGCTCAAAGATATGCCGAAGACTCTTATGATCAGTGTAAATAGCGCATTTGGTACCGTACAAGTAATGTCTCCAGATCTTCAAGGAAAATACCACTACACCTCACTCCAAGTAATAAGTAGTGAAGTTCTTTTCATAATGTAGTTCTTTTCGTGCACTTTCAGTTTTCACGAGGCATAGGTCATTACCTTGTCACGTTGCATCAAGACATAACCAAGTCCTTGGATAGAAGCATCACAATAAACCACGAAATCATTGCTTCCTCCGGCAATGCTAAAATTGGTGCACTACACAGTTTCTGCTTCAACAACTAAAAAGTGGCTTCTTGACTCTCTAATGCAGTGAGAAATAGAAGGATAAACAATTAAACCTGTTGATTTCACGAGAATACTAGAAATAATTTTTCTAACTATCCTTGATTCACAAGAATACTGATAATCAGGAATTAACATTAACACACACTGTGATAGAGTGAAAACAAAGGTTTTTCATAAATTTCAATTATTATTCCATCAATCTCTTACATGCATATAAAAAAACAAAACAAAAGTCAAATAGGCCACAAAACATAAATGGGCCAAAAACTGTGCCAAATGTAAAGTTCAACAAAATTTAAAAATAAGACAAAAATTAAAATAACTAATAAAATAAGTCGTTTTTGCCCAAAACGATGACCCAAAACAATGTTTAAAAGCAAAAGCTTAAAAAATTGACATTGTTGTTTTATTATTTATAATTTTTACTAATACGTAATTTTAGTTATATCTTATCTTAGAATATGGTTTTAAAATTAATAAAATTTCATTATATTTGATATTCTATTTATTTAATTCTTGTAATATACAGATTTACTAAATCTACTTATATAAATAATAACGAAACTATTCAAACAAAATTCCCTTAAACTTAGTAAAACATAAGAAGTAATTTCAATTATCAACTTTTAAATTAATGGTCGAGATCATATTGTAAAAAAATATGACAAGAGTAATTTAGCAGTAGTCACTTTCTGTTGACTTTTTCAACTTCCCTTTACTTTTTTAAATATTCATAAGTTTTATATATATTATTATAATTTTATAAAAATGACACCATAAAAATGATTTTTTTTTTAATTTTGAAACGAGTACATTATTGTTATATAAAAATAATAATTTTTTTATATCTTTACACACTCATATCTCGTCATGTGTATTTAGTGAAGTTTATTGTGCATTTTTGTTGGTTATTGTGTTTTCCTTAATATTATTGCGTTTTTCTAATACAAACTAAAAAAGTAACAATGATGGAAATAACATTATTGTATATCTCTAATATGTGAAACATAATAATATATTAACAACCAATTAATCTAATAGCTTAAAATTAATGACAAATAATACAATGTATCATTGTGGTTTTTTATCACCATTGGGTTATATTGAGCACTATGAGTTTAAAAAATATATCGGTGAAATAACATAATTGTATACTTCTAATTGTTAAAAACAATAATAGATAACATTAAGTTTATATATATTATAAAATATAATGATAAAATTAAATAAAACATTGTGTTATGTTCAACACCATGAGTTTTGAAATATACAACGGTGAAAGTGTATAATTATGTACTTATATTGTTAAACTCAATTATTATTTAACAAGATTATATAATTTATAGAAATAATGACAAATATAACATAAAATTATCTAAAATGTTAAAAGCACAATGATCCATACATATAAACAATAATGTAAAATATATGAAACAATTTGATATTTGACCCAATAAATGTATAATACACAATAAGCTGACACATTTGACATAATTAGTAAAATATTCTTTTTTTTTAAATAATAGAAATACACGTGTTAATCGTATAAATCTTTTTATATTTTTTAGATTAAGTATTATTTTTACAATAAAACTACCATAATAATAAAACTACTAATTTGAAAATAACCCATCAAATTCTTTCTGCACGATTATAAAGCAACCAACACTTGCAACCCTGATCAAACGCGCGAGAACATGAATCAAAGTAGCAGGTTAGTAATCACAATCCATACAAATTTATTCCCACGTTTAAGGCTGACTTGCGTTTGTTTTAAAGATCTTAGTCCCACTTGTGTTAGCAATCATACATGCATCTGTGTTTAAGTACGTAATTAATTTGTTTTAAAGCTTTATTAGCACATCATGAAGAATCAGATTATTTTGTTAGCATTTTTGCTTAGTTATATCTATAGCTCTACACCGCCCCCGACCGCTTTAGTACGATGAACAAATATAATGGTTTTATCTTAGATAGATGTTAAAAAAGTTTATTTATTTGTTTTTTCTTATCAAATGTACAAATGCATATTCAAGAATTAACTTTGAACTAAAAAGAAACTTGTTTAAATATAATAGAAAATGTGACAAGTTTTAAAAATAATTTTTCAGAGAATTATGTATGACAAGCATAAAATGGGAGGGGTATACATATACAGCATTAACCCCAAAAATAATACTCTCAGAGGGTTCGACATCCACTCCTACCAAACCAAACCCCGTCCCCCCTCCTCTCTCTGAGTTTCGCTTTGTTTCTACAAGTTATTTACAAATGTTGATAGGCTATATCCTATTATTAGATTTGTTCAGAAGTCATTTTAACATCTTACAAACACACTCTTTTTTACACTATATAATTATATATTTAAAGCATTATTGTTACACTTAGCATTTTGAAGGTGATTTATAGTTTCCCGTTAGGTTGTTGGAAAAGAAAAGGTATATATTGAAAAATGTTTTTTATAAGTGAAAGGTTACTTCCTTTGTTGCTTTTAGAAATCTTCATAAATCTTTTTGACTGAGCAAACACTTGAAGTGGTCCATATTGTTGAGCTCATGATCATTATATTATTGATCTTGTGCACCAGCCCTTTATTGACCTCACACAATATTACATATGATCTCACTGGGATTGGCTCACACCCATGACATTGCTTCATCCATGTTTCCACAAATACAACCCAGCTTCCATAATTCCATATTAATATTATTTAATTCTCATCATAAAATTTAAGAAAACCAGATAAATTACAACAAGTTGCTAGCTAGTAATTAAGAACAAACCTTTTTGGTAAACAAGTTACAAACACAGCCTATTTGGCAAGCGCATGATCAGTAGATTAAGAGCCACATGTACGCTTTAGCAATTTAACTAGATGGATACACATATTTGTAGTGATGTGTTTGTATATCGAAACGGAGGTTTCATAAGATGGCCCTAGACGACAAGTCACTAACAGAAACACATAGAAACTCAATCAATGGAAACATATCATTTTTAGATACAGTTTGTGCTTGTACCTATAAGACCAAGTCTATCAAGTGCCAAGGGGTACTCTTGCAAGCTTGTGACTGTTTCCTTTCGAACTTTTCTTTACTGGGACCAATGTTGTCTCATAAAGTTTGCCAACCATTATAAAATGTTTATATTTACAACAAAATCACAATAACAAGATGATATTGTTATTGCAATTCACTACTATATCCATAAGTCTAAACTTAATGTTTATATATATACTTTATACCACACAAAGTATAAAAGACTCTTTTCGACATTTCTAAATATATCAATACTAGTAAACGGAGAATTCTAAGCGTAAATTCAATTCTTTCCAAGAATAGACATGTAAGAAGAATTATTAACTATGTAATACTAATGTTATACTATTTTTACTACCTGATGAATATATTCGGCCACTCTTATTTGTTTAGTTAGGTTAATTGATCAAAGATCGAAGTTCATGAGATTTTAAATACAATGAAATTGCAAACAAACAAACGTACTCATAAGTCGCCACTTAATAGTAGAGATTTGAATGTGTGATAACAACAAATATTTCTTTTATCACAGAAGATAGAGATGTTGCACTCAGACACTTATTTACACAAAAACTATAAACATAAAAATACCATAAGGTGTATACGAAAATCAAAAACAAAAAAGTTAATACTACTACTCAACTATCGAGACCAACAAGTAGTGATAAACCAGTAAGATTAATAAAAAAAGGAAAAAGAGAAAAAAAAAAAGAGAATGATCCCGAACCACCTTAAACGTAGCTAAAACTGACGTGCACCAAGGAAGAAAGGCAAACAAAAGTGTAAAATTTTAAATACAAGAATTTAATTCCGCTGAAGTTTAATCCGCATATGATTCAATAAACTTATACATATACATCCTAGATGCAAAGTCAAATGCAGCCAGTAAATTGCATCCTTGCTACAAACATATATCGAATTATTTAGTCGATAAAGCTGTTATAACCACATGTACATTATGTAAAGAAAATTCATATTATTCTAATTATCAATTTTCTTATGCATGTGGTAATTTTGTGCTTTGTTATTGTACATCCCATTGGCTCTTAAAAACCATTTTATAATTGAGATGTTAAGACCTTTGGTTTTTGAGAGGCCCGTGTGTTTGTTCCTCACGACATACCCTTTGTTTTATTCTCTTCCTTTTTTTCCTTTTAAATTACTTTATGCCGTAACGAATGAGTCATAGTAATATTTTCTATCTACGTAAAGAACCATGGTCGTGGACTTTGCCCCCTTCAAATTTTTTTTAAAAACTTTGTAAAGTGACACTTTGACCATCTCGAGTTTTTTAAGTTTCTGGTTTACTTCTATGCACTTTCACCTAAAAAAGACTAATTTCAATATGCCATATGGTAATTTGTTATCACTTAGTTAAAAAATGAGTAAAGTTAATTATAGTCTATATTTTATTACGTTGCATACGATGGCGACACAACGCATGACAGGTAAAAAAAACTAGTTAATAAGTTAATATATAAATATTGTGTGAATGCCAATTGTGGGAAAATGGCTTGATTAATAAAATTTGACAATGGACGGAATGGACTGACTAACTACAAGAGTGGGGGAGGAGTGTTGATGTTTAAGGCCATGAAGATAAATTTAAACGAATGCAGCCATTTCTGGTTGTCCTACTTGACACCAAGGTGTCACAATTTCTCTAAATAACATTAATCAAGCCGTTCTTCCTGCCAGCTCTTTTTTAAGTTTCACTTGTATTATTTTTTGCTTTATACATGTTTTGAGTCCAATATTATAATATGTTTGAAGTTATGTGACCATCAGCAACGCGTTTTTAACATATTGACTATAGATGATACGAGAACTCCATGATTGAAAATTCTTGGGTGAGGGCAAAAATACAGTGGGATTATTATTAACAAAGCAAACAATATTATTTGGTATGAAATATATCACCTAGAAAAACATGTAAACTACAATATGATCTTGGCGTGGTCATATATTAAGTCGGATTTTCCCTGCATACTTCCAATATTCTAGTCGAATTCATAGCAATCCCATTTGATTAATTCGTCAGGTAGGTGAACTATATATGAATCAATATATACGTAATACATGCATATTTGTAGAATACGTAAATGAAATTAATGTTATAAAAAGTAGCATACAAGAAACAACATTTGCATGAATGAAATGGATATACCAAGAAATCACAGTAAATCAGAATGAACGAGATCATAGTGATCAATAAGCAAAAACAAATTAAATAAATATACCCCAGAAAATACCAGCAACATTGTCCTCAATTGGGTACATAATCAACGCTCACCGAATGCTAATCTTATGGAAACCGAGTAGCCTGCTGATCAGGAGGACAATTTTGCAGCAGTGCACGTCGGCAATCTTCATAGGCCATCGGAGGGCATGCAAGAGGACCACCCCAGCTAGTAGTACTTTCTGCAGAAGAACTTGTACAATTGCTTCCATTGACAAGGTTATCCAAACCCCCAACTAACCCATCAAACTGCTCAAGTTGTGTGGTACTGTTGCAACCAAATTCATTGATCCCAAATGGGTAGTTGTTGAAGTCTTGAAACAAATTGATCATACCATCCCCGTTGACCGAATAGGGTGTGTTTGGCAACTGGGGATGGTAAGCAGCAGTCGAGATAGGTTTCTCGCTGTTTTGGTTGAACGATTCGGGTTGATTTGAGGTTGTGCCATAATGGTAGTGCTCAAAAGTGGGATCTTGAGGTTTGACATGAAGTTGTTGTTGATGATGAGGTTGATTAGGGTTTGTGAGCATCAAAGGGAAGTCTGTAGGCCAGAAGGGTTGATAAAGATTCATGCCCATGCATAAAGATGGTGCCTTTAAATCTTCAAGAACCTCTTTCTTCGTTTCTTGCTTGATTTGGCCACCCCTCTTTGAAGATTGTTGATCTTTTCGCTGTTTTCCCATAAGTTTTTTCTTTAGTCTTGTGTTCCAGTAGTTCTTGATATCATTATCAGTTCGCCCAGGTAACTGTGCAGCTATGATGGACCAACTACAAACAAGATAAAAATTAAGCACATATGCTTGATATATCAATATATAATCAATCTTATTAAAAAATATGTTGAGGATTAATTGATACATATGTATGATGGGACGTTCATTTCAGAACTAATAGTATAGAGTACCGGCTGCCAATACTAAGATAGAGGGTGCAAATGATGTGATCTTCTTCTTCAGAGAAAGATCCATGCTTGATGTTTGGGCGAAGATAGTTTAGCCATCGAAGGCGACAACTCTTTCCACATCTCTTGAGGCCTAATCAATTAATCAAAACCAAGAATTATACAAGATTCAGTACAAGTTTAATCTTGATGATAAATAACTTCTATATATCAAACCTATACAAGATTGCTTAGATCATCATCTTCTGGTGTGATTTTATGTAGTATAAGGTGGAAAATAGTAGATTAAAGATTACCAATTTTATGAGGTAGAGCAATCCAGTTCCCTCCGGTGCCATGTTCTTCGATATATGATTTAAGTTTGGCATCTTCTTCAGGTGACCATGGTCCTCTTTTGACGTTGGCTTTGTCACAGCAAGGAGCTCTTCCCATTGTAATTATTAGGGTTCTTGATGCTTCTGCTTCGGCGTTGATCAAAGTGGAGTTGTTGGTGTTTGGTTTTATCTCTTTATTCTCATCTACTCATGGCTTTAGGGTAAATGATGATGATAATAATATATACTATACACAATATGTGGATATAAATATTGGTATAGATATATAGAGAGAGAGCTAGGGGAAGCAGCTGTAGAAGAAAGAAGGGGATTAAAGAGAATGATCACTGGAATTTTAAAAAGGTGAATTCGGAAAAAGAGGCATATAGCTTTTATGATATATTAATTAAATTAAATTAAAATGATTTTAAGGTAATTAAAAATTAATAGTAATTAGAATAAGGAGGCAACCCGGAATGCCACAACCGTTAGCACAAAGTATTTTCTCATTTGTCTTTCTCCACATCCAGAATCTCTGTCATTTCAATTTTTAAGTATCTTTATCCTCATCCAGCACACGCATATTTGTTTGTTAAACTATATACAGGTATGTGTATTTTTATTTTTTATTAGTACATATTCAAAGAATACCATAACAGAAATCAATTGTTGTGTTTACTTGATTTTTATACTTTCTGAATCGAGTTGTTAGTCTTTTTTCAGATTAAAGCATTTTGTGTGAATATAAAAATTTGTAATCGAATAAGACAAAATGGTTTCATATAATTTTTGTGACGCAAAATCAGACCAACTATATTGGTGTTGAAACATTGCAATAAGCCATTACGACCCTTCACGTAAAATAATGATAACCGACTATATAGATGGATGTCACAACCGTCAAAGATGACACTTACACTACTAGAATTTACATCTATGGAAACAAATCTTATGTTGACGACATAATCTAGTCGTCATAGGTCACCTTAACGTGACAACATACATTTACTAGCGATACTTCTTCGTACCATGAAGTAAAATAATCTTGAATGAGCATTCGCTGCACAATGCCTTACTTATATCAATATTTATTCAAATTTTGGATTTGGTCTTAAGTAATTATATTACTATACTTAAATGTCGCATTGATGACACTAAAATCACCAACATTATTTTAGGGGTGTGAATTGCGTTGGTATGATGGGTTTTAGGGCATCAGGCTAATTCTTCAACCCAAAAATATCCCACATATTTATTGTGTGGTGTTGTTTCACATAGAAGCTACTTAAAATCATGTCGGCTTAAAGTTCATTTGTGAATTTAACAACATTCAACGTAAAGACTTCATCTCTATCTTCATTTTTATTGTTTAGAGATTTCTTGTATTTTATATCTTAATCGGCATTTTCATCTTCTTTTCTATCTTCAAACTTTATAGGTATGTGAATAAGATTATTTAAATATAAAGATTAACTATTTATCAATCTTTATATTTTTGTGAGTGTTTAAGAGAAGTGAATAATATGAAAATAAGTGTTTGTGAGTGAGATAAAGATAAAGATATAAAATGAGATGTGAGATGTTAAATAAATTTAAGAGATAATTATCAACAAATATAATATCTAGTTAAAATATAAAGATAGAGAATAAGATTATGTTGTAAATGCTCTAAATAAATACTATTTGTTATATTAATAGTACCTAGTAACTTAGTAATGATTTAATTAAACAACTAATTACTTCACTCAAATAAACTATTTTGTAAATGTAGCGTGTAGAAATGTGAGATACAAGTGATAATACATGATCGATGTCAAAGTATCAATCAAATAAGATGTAAAATGTGTTTCTATTTACCTTAACTAGTTAGGGTAAGTAGGGTTGTCGAACCTCGTGAAATTAATGGTCGGTGTGTCGTACTTTGATTTGTAAGAAAATGGATTAAATTAATGAATTATCAAACTATTGTCTCTTGGCTGTGAAAAGTGAATGTTAGAATGATTAAGAAATTAATTAAGAAAAAAAATTGCAAGTAATAAAAATTGATTAGACGACGATTATGAAAAAGGATAATCCACCCTGGGATTCAAGTTTGGTTATCGATAATCGCTTAGTTCAACTTGGTGGAAAATTTTTAACGGGGATTCTATACATGTAATGATTAAGTGAAAGAGATAACCAAGACTTAGCAGGTCTTAGTACACCATGCCAATTGAATTAACAACCAAAACCCTACAATCATAAAACTCGCGCAAAATTATATGAAATTCAAATCAGGATCTACTAAAACAATTGTTTAAATAATCAAACACAAGTTAAACTTATAAAAGAACTTAACATGTTCTAAAGTTTAATCCCAACACAAATTAAACACAAACAAAAACTTAATATCATGAAACCTATTACCCGAGGTAGATCACAAAAAGTTTAGCCTTGCATCTTTATAAATTCGACATCAAAATCGGATTGGAAAATGATGTGATGGATTAGAATGAGTTAGAGAAGTGGAAGAGACCTGAAGAATCGTCAAAGTTCGTCCATTTCTGCTCCCAATGCGAATTAGGGTTTTTAGAATTGATAACCCTCCTTAAATATGGTCAAAATCAGGACAATTACGTCAAATCTGACCATACGACGTAAGTTACGTCCCTTGGGACGTAAATTATGTCCTTCCCCATGCTATACATGGTTAGCTGTGACAACTCATCCAAAAGTCACTCGATTTGGGTTTCTGTGTGCCAATGCAATAGACCAATGATGGAACACTCTCACCATGTAACGCAATTTTCGGGACGAAAATTCTTTCAACATGGGATAATGTGACATCCGATAATTTTTCGTTACCAAACTCCGTTAGTTCCGTTAAGTCTTGCATACACGTGTCGTAAGCACACACTAGTTGTCGTTTAACGTTGGTGACTTTAAAATAATTAATAATGACAAACTAGTAATAATCTAATCAATAATGTGATTATTGTATGATGCTTATGTATTTGCGTGTTTTAAATGTTCATTGTGAAAATTAATCGTGTAAGGTGGAAACGTGCGTATTAATTCGTATGTCTTGTATTTTTATAAAGATAAAATATATAATTGTTATCATTAGTTTATATGTTTATATTATTAAGTTAAAAACACTTTACAAAACACAAGGGTTTAAATGGTAATTATGCAAAATTAAGTTAAATAAAACAACCCCAAACCCTAGGAATCCCCCCCCCATCGGCCGCGACATCTACCCCTCTACCGCTCTCTACTTCGAAATCAGCCAAGAACAAGCAACTTGCTGCGATTTTGGTTTGATTTCAGGCCATACAACAAGTTAGCAACATCAAAATCGTGTTCCTTTGCAAGAATTAAGGTTAGTTTTGATGTTTTTTGTGGGATTTTTATGTTGGCCGAAGCCCTAGGTTCGTATGGGTGATGATGATGTCGAATTATTGGTTATTTGTTTATGTTAGTATGTTAGTTATGTTGAATGTATGCTAGTTAACGTCGATTATGCAAGAAAGGTTGGATTTTGATGCATTGTTCATAGGTTACTAAGAATAGTAACTTTATTTTGCATGAAAGGGTGATTTGATCATGAATTGATGTTGTTGATGTGTTTATGATGATGATTGGGTACTAGATTGTTGATATGAATACTAGAAACCTTGGAATGGAAGTTGTAGTTCATAGTTTGCCAAAAGTAGAAACTTTTGATGTTGAATGTTAATGAATT
>BJCM01167652.1:0-12216 GCA_018326385.1 Flaveria bidentis | reverse complement strand
GTATATATATATATAGATCGAATGTTAAAAGAAAATTATGTTTAAATTTTGTAAAATAAACTGGGGATATGATTAGCATTTGTTATGTTAACTTGGGAACCGAAATCTTTGCTAGCTATGAATTTATATCCAAGCTTTTCTAGGCAAGTTTGGTGAATAAACACAAAAAAGCTAGGCTGGTTTCTATAAATCTGATAATACATCGAGTTAAATACGCTTTTATTTCTTGAGGTTTGACAAATAACGATTTTCATTTGAATGCTTAAAGCAATTAATTATCTTTAATCTGATCAATAGTTTCAATTTTAATCAAAAAATTCATCTATTGTTTCAATATCAGCCCAAAATATAAAATTTGTTTTCTTATATCAGTACAAAATATAACATTTTTGGATTGAAATTGAAATATATACCTGATAAAACTTTTTAAATTAAATTATTATTTTTAAACTTTTAAAGAATACTTATTTTCTTTTTCAAATCACATGAAACAAACTCGAATATAACTCTAATAAATTTAAAACAAAACCCAAGTGATCAGTCGCTTCTAGAGACTAATGTCGTGTGTACATTTCGTGCGTACGTGTGTTAATGGTAGTCATTTATATAACTTGACCCCACATGCTTTAATAAGGGTAGTTTTGTGATAAATAATAGATTACTATCGTAATCCTTCAACTAATTCGGATGTGCATAATTAATGATAGCCTTGAAAATGCAAGGAGATAAGATAAAAAATGGAGCTCATTGGTTCAAGTATCCGTTTAAGCAAAATACTTAGAGTTGATTCAACAACGAGTTTTCTCGAGAGGGAGTTGAGGGTATGGTCTTGACTGGGAAACGAATAGATAAACCCAATTAATAGAATACCTAACATTCAAAGAATAGTCGTACATTTGACGTTAGAGAAAAAGATAAGAAGAAAAAAATGTTATTTACGATAAGGATAAGTATAATTGGGCCTAAAACATTATATCTTGTTTTCTCAAAACAAGAAGAAATTTACACCTTTTTGAAGAAATTTAGAGATCGTTCACAAAGATTATTAAAGAGGGAACTTAAAAAACTTGAAGCAAATATTCAGGGTTGTTTTACTTTACTGTTTAACTTATTTTAATAAAGAGTTGGAACCAACTGTTAGTTATGGTTTTGAAGTAAGACAAACTAAATCGCTTTGATGGGCATGTCGGATTAGTAAGACGGAATACACTAAATCGCTTTGATGGATTGACATCTTTTTTTCTGCATCATTTATAGAATGATAAGATGATATATTGATGAATACATATAGATAAATAAGCTAATATGTTGAGTGGTAAATGGTAATAGTGTTTGAAGGACAATTGTTATTGCATGTATTAATCTTTATGATAAGGGAGTGATTCTTTTATCATCTATTATAAGATTGTTGCTGCTCATAAATCTAAATTTTTTGTGTGATTGTTATAAAATTTTACTCTTTCTAATTTATAATTGTGTACTAACATGCTTAATCATTTTCACGCGTAATTAGGTACGAATTACTGTAACATAAGTCTAAGTGGAAGTATTTGTATCGTATAATCAAGAAATTCAGTGGCATATACAACCACAAGTTGATGAATCGAAGAAGAGACTAATCTAATCAAGATTTTATTATTAGTTACAATTAAAGAATACAAGAAAACCGTCTCAATTAAGAATGTTACCGCATGGCAACATGGAAGTTGTTTGCAATCGGTTAGTGAGGGACATCGTTCCTCTCATGGTTAGTCTAATGCACCACGTCTTCGTATTCCCGATATTCCAACATTGATCTTAACACCGATGATGACACGATCCCAAACTTTTAAGACAAGACAAACACGATAATGAAACAATCCACAAACCATCATCATCACAGTATGATATACTAAACATGGTTATGAGGTTCAACACTTTCCCTAAAGCCGAATCCAATCACATACCTCGGTCTAGAGACTAGAAGTTCCGCCTTATACACAAGAAACAAAAAGTACGGCTTGTCTTGATTTGATGACAACAATGAGCCTTGGATGTATAATAAAAGCAAACATACTTAGATTTTTTTCATCTAAATATCATTATCCTACTAATAGACATGTAAGATAGTTTAGGCAAATTGAATTTTAATAATCAAAACTATTATCACTATTGGTTAGTAATAATTCATATTGTCATTTGTTGGCAAGAACAATTCTAGTAGCATAATTATTTGTTGGTTTACATTTGATTTTCATTTATTTTTCCTCACAATGATAATTGTGAATAAAATAGGAAAACATACAACGACATTGAATGAAAACAAACAAAAATCAAGTGTAAATCAATGAAGATTATACTACTGGGATTGTCATTGATAACAAAAATAAAAGTTAGGATTATTATCGGCAAAACTGATGGTATGAAGTATTATCAAGCAATATGTTATAATTTGCATTCACCACTACAAAAAGGGAGACTAATAGCGGCGACAGATTTCGCTGCTATTAGTGGGGTTTGTTGCCGCTATTAGTGGGGTTTGTCGCCGCTAATAATTCGCTACTATTAATATTAATAGCGGCGACACGGTCGCCGCTATTTGTGTTTGTTAAGAATTCCGGGAAAAGGACTATTAGCGGCGACATTTGTCGCCGCTAATAGTCAATTTTTTTGTTTTTTATTTATTTTTAATTTTCTTTTTTAATAATCGAATAAAACTGTATATAAAAATAAACTCAGATTTCCCAATAACACAAATAACAACATACACATACAAATAATATTAAGAAGTCCACTACGTTTGTTAATTAATTAAGTATGCTAATACATTGTTTAACTTCAACATTAACTGTCGTTAACACAAACTTAAACTACTTAAACCGCTATCCTACTCATCTTCCTCGTCCGAATCATCTTCATCAGCTTGTTGTGTAACTTTTTGAGAGGCAATAAGTTGAGTCATTTGAGACATAAACTTCGCATTTTGAAACATACTTGCGATTTGAGCCTACAAAACAAAACATACATTATAAGTTGTTGTATCAAGTGTGTTTGTATCATTTTGACGTGGTTTTAAGTCATTTTTACCCATTTTGACCCGTTTTAAGTCAAATTAACGTGGTTTTAACCATATCAAGTGTGTTTGTATTATTTTGACCCCTTTCAACCAAAATATACATAATTCAACTTAAATTTACCTATTTTGATCCGTTTAAGATAAACCAACAATAATACACTTAACACTTTCAAGTTTAAGCAATTAAAGTTTATTTTGACCCATTTTGACCCCTTTTAAGTGAAATTAATGTGGTTTTAACCATATCAAGTGTGTTTGCATCATTTTGACCTATTTCAACTAAAATATACATAATTCAACTTAAATTACTTATTTTGACCCGTTTAAGATAAACCAACAATGATACACTTAACACCTTCAAGTTTAAACAATTAAAGTTTATTTTTACCCATTCATTTTGACCCGTTCAACTTATATAACTTTAATACCTCTGAAAGTGTATGAGGTATTTGTTCCTGCTCATGGAAAAACGAACTCGACCCTGCAGATGAAGACAGTTTATGCCCAACCCCTCTAATACGTCCGCGGCGTTCTCCCAAAACCGACTCAAAAACTTAGACCTCATTCGGCGTTGATGAACAATTTTCTTCGTTTTGGGATTGACTTAGCTCATCAAACCGTCCTTTGAGCTGATTATATATATATACACACACAAAGGTCCCATATTTAATATTTCAAAACTCTACTTTATATAAAACTTATATATTGTTGCTCTGCTATCTCCGTATCAAAGGTCTCATCTTTACTGGTATGAGCATTCTAAAACGGCTCAAGTCTGCTCTTATTCTATTTAACATTTATAAGTATATATATTAAATAAATACGTGTATACAATACACATACAAATAATTAAAACATTACCTTCTTGTAACAATAACTACTATATGAGGCACTCCTCCCACGATTAGTGTATTGTTGTAGTTATTGCTTTGCTTTGTTTGATGATGAGGCTTTTTTGTGTCCGTCACTTAAGAAAAAAAATCAATTGTTTTCCTCCAATTTTCATGATTTATTTCTCTTGGAGGGTTGAGCCTTGCTTGTTCCATATCTTCATATCCTCCAACACGCTCAAAGTGTCTTTTTGCATTGTCTATTCGATCTCTGAATCATTTGAGATACACAGAACGAATGCCATCCTCAATTTAAGCGTGTTCACGATCTTGCAAAATCTCATCAAAATTAAAGCGTCGCTACATTTAAGTTAAACAAAATGAAGTTAGTTAAATAAATACCAAAAAATAAACATAAAACATATAAAAGTTACCATCATATGCTCCTCCAATGTATTTTTCTGAGCATCTGAAAGATCAGTCCATGAGCATACATTAAAAGGATAATTAGCCTCCATGTATATCCCCACCTCACGAACAAACATATCATTAAGTTCACCGACTAGGTTATACGTGGCAGCTCTATCAAAAGAAAGAGATAAAGGTCCCCCTTTTTTACAACTCCTGCTTCAACTTTTTATTTTTTGTCTTCCCTCTTGTTTTCCGGGAAGGCAAACCTGCATTTATAATAAATAAATCAATACTTACAATATATATCAATAATATTTGAATAAACAAGAATATATAATACTACCATCCAACTGATAGCTTCCGGGGTCGCCAAAAGGAGGAAGTGGTGGATCCTTCGTGCCATCACCTCCATAGCTCATTACATCAGCCATGAGGTATACCAAAACAATCCAAAAAGATATAATGTCTGCAAAAAATATAAGATATATAAATTATAAGAATAAAGTTATCAACTACAACATGAAAATACAAACAAATTTTTATATAAAATATATACATATAAAAATTGTAACAAATCTTTTAATCCGAGTCTCCCTCGTATAATTTAGTCTCGTTGTCAGACCCCTTAGTGTCAGAATCAAAATCTTCTTCATCGTAATCACCCTCGTCCTTAGACATCACATTAGCAGTAACATTTGGTGGATTAACTTCACTTGCAGTCTTGTTATCAACTACATAAGTAGGAATATTTTGAAAGTATTGGGTGAAGTCAATGAAAAGTACACTTTAGATGAAGAATGATTATGAATGACGTCAAGATCTTCTGTTAAGTCATTATCAACATTTTGAATGTTCTCTACGACGTAATCATTGGATGGCGGTCGATCCTAAATTTTACGATGATTAACATTCTCAACGATCCATCGCTTATTATTGTTTTGGTTTCTCCAATAAGGTTCTCGGATGTAGAACACTTGTTTAGCTTGGGAAGCAAATATGAGTTGATCGTCTTTGTCCCATTCGCATTCGGTGTTGATACTGGTGATACTATTTTCGTATGAAACACCCCTTCGAGTATCAAACCATTTGCAATGAAATAGGACTGTGGAATACCCGTTTGCATAACACAACTCAATAATCTTTTCAACTTGGCCATAATATTTCTCACCATTCTCACCCTCCACTAAAACAATGGAGTTTTGTGTTGTGCGTTGCGCGTCATGTGCAAATACCATAAACCTAAAACCGTTGACTATGCAAACAGTGTAATTATAGGCTTTTACGTCCGCACCCATTGAAAGAGCATACAACTCTGAGTGAAAATCTGGAAAATTTTGTATTTTCATCAAATAAACCTAAGAAAATAATGTGTTATATATAAAGTAGCTAACAAATATAAATTTAAATTCATGTTGGAAACCTAAGAGAATTTTGTACATGGATTATCTTCTCGAGAAACCATGATGGAAATTTGGTTTTAACATCCACATGTGGGCTTTTAGATTTGAATTCGCTATTGTTGACAAATATATATAAAAACTAAGGAATGGAATATATTTAACTGATGATAAAACTTAAAGATAGGAACTCTTACTTCATATAGTCTCTGACTTCTTGACAACTATCAAGGGCAAACCATTCTAACTTAATTTTTGGCTTGGAGAAAGATATTTCATCTTTTTTGCGCTAACCGGACGACATTTTGACTCAAATGCATATATCTTTCTTTTTTTCATAATGACATCTTCATTTCTATCAGGTCGATTGAACTGAGTCTCAACATCTCTAACGTACCTCGAATAAAATGATAGAGCTTCTTCAGCAACATAACCTTTAGCTATACAACCTTCTGGTCTTGCCTTGTTTTTGAAATAATTTTTTAGTTTTTTCAAATACCTTTCAAACTATTACATCCATCTCATACACACTAGACCACCACGAATCGCTTCATCAGGTAAATGCAAAACTAAATGAACCATAAAGTCAAAAAACATTTGACGAAAGATCAATTCTAACTTGCATAATATTATAAGAATTTCCTCCTTAGCTTTCTTCATATCATCTATTAATAGTGTTCTGGAGCAAATTTGCTTAAAAATGTATACAGATCAACTATTGGTGTGTAAGTATCTTTGGTCAAAAAACCTCTAACACCAATCGGTATCAAACGTTGCATGAGAATATGACAATCATGAGATTTCAACCCAGTAATGTTAGTATTGTTATCTATCACTCTCTTGCTGATATTTGATCTGAACCTATCAGGTAGCTTTACATTCTTTATAAACTCACAAAATAACTTTGATCACTGGTTTTCAATGAGTATTTTGGGTGGGGGCTATACCATTTGCCATTTTTTCTCCAACCACTGCCTACTCCAAATATTTAGATTCTTCAAGTCAACCCGTGCGTTTGATGTATCTTTCCTTTTTTCATTCATTAGAAGAGTACCCAACAAACTATCACACACATTTTTCTCTATATGCATCACATCTAAGTTGTGTTTTAACTGTAGAGAAGACCAGTACTCAAGTTGAAAAAATATGCTTCGTTTGAACCAATTTAACTCATACTCCTCCCGCTTTGATTTAACACCCGTAAAATCAAGATGCTTACCCGGTAAATAGTAGCGTAGTCGACTAAGTTGAGTTTCTATGTCAGTATCACTAAACTTTTTCAGAGGGGCTCTTATCTTGGGTTCTCTGTTGAAGTAAAAACTTGTTCTCCATTCATGGTTTGCATCTAAAAACCGACGGTGACCAACATAAACAAAATTATTTATGACACGCATTGAAGGAGTTTCTTCGTTACAAGTCGGGCATGCTTTGTAGCCCTACCCGATCCAACATGATAGACTACTACTAGCCAGAAAGTCATTTATAGTCCATAACAAAGCCACCCTTATTGTGAAAAATATATTTGTCGTCATGTCTTTAGTACGTACGCCTGACACCCATAACTACTTAAGCTCATCCATCAACGACCTAAGAAAAACGTCCATGTCCCTCCCGGGGGATTGTATCTCGTGAGTATAACAGGCCACATGCTATGAGACGATGAGTGAAGGACATGGAGGCAGATTGTATGTCGTGAGTATAACAGGCCATGTGCTATGAGCCGAACTCATGTTACTGAATGGATTGAAACCGTCAGCTGCAAGTCCTAGGCGGATGTTTCGGGGTTCTCTCGAGAAGGTAGAGTACTTTAGATCAAAATCTTTCCATGAAGAACCATCAATAGGATGACGTATCGTACCATCTTCTAATCGTCCAGTATTATGCCAAATCATATCTTTTGTAGTGTACCTTGAAGAAAACAAACGTCGTAGTCTGGGGGTTAAAGGAAATCATCGTAACACCTTGTGAGGTAGCTTCTTGCCCTTTGTATTTGTATCAACCCACCGACTCTCGTTACAAAGTGGAAAATTTTGTAACAATAGGTTTTCTGCCCAGAAAAGAGCACAATCATATTTGCACACATATATCGACTCATACCCTAAACCAATCTTCTTTAATGTTTTCTTGGCTACATAGTGAGAAGATAGAATTTTGTTACCTTCAGGATATGAAAACTACAACAACTCAAGGAGCTCATCAAATGAGCTATTGGTCCATTTATTTTTCACCTTAATATTCATAAGATTTGCTAAAAAGTCAAGGGAAGAAAACTTAGTACAACCAGGATATAATTCTGATTGAACTTCATCTAATAAGTCCTCAAAATCATCACTGACACCGCTACTCTCTTCCATAACGTCTTCGATGACGTCAGCCATTTCATTTGTTGGCTCAACATCATCTACAACTACAACTTCAGAAATTAAACTTTCACATGATAAATCCAATCCTTCTACGTCCGGCACATGCCTCATATTTCTAAATGATATTTTATTTTAAACCATCCTAATAATTGGGTATTCTGACATTTCCTACATGGACATCTAATCAGGCCATATTTGTCGATATGTTTTTAACTCATATCAATAAAAGAGCCGAGTCCTTGCTGATACTCGGGTGATCTACGGTTCGTATTAAAAGGCCAACTTTTATCGACAGACATGATTACAGGACTGCAATATAATTTAGGATTTAAGTGGATGAATATTTATCTAGAAAACATGAATACAAACTAAGGCAACAAATATAGATTTAGAAGGGTAGGCTGCTATATCCATTTTTTGAATATTTTATCTAATATATGAATGTGTATTACATGATTGTTTGTTTAAGAAAAATTCGGCAGCATTTCCACTAAGCTCCCAAGTATATACATATAAAGATATATACCCGATGAGCGAAAAGAAAATGACAACCAAATTTTACTTACACAAACAATCAAGTAATACACATTCATATCGTAAGTGAGATAAAATATTAAAAAAGCAGTCCTAAAACGGGGACAACCTGAAATTGATTACTAAATTAATTTCGGGCGGGTGTTTCTAAGCTAATAGTGATTAGAATGAGGTCATGAAACCTAAAACATATATTATACAAAACTAAAAGCATATATCAACAAATTTAGTTTCTCATCCTAAATAACACTAATCAGATATATAATTTTATCAACTAAACACCACCAAAACCCTAGTTTTAGTCCAAAAGTTAAGCATTTACATCTTTAATATGGTTTTAACATATACATATCAACTAAACAAATATGACTTCTAATCCTAATCTAATTAGTCCAAAAGTTAAGCATTTACATCTTTAATATATAGTTTCAACATATACATATCAACTAATCAAACTTAAATCATAAATTATATCTTATCACATCCAAAATAACACTAATCAAATAAGTAATTTTATCAACTAAGCATCACCTAAAACATTTACATCTAGAAACCAAAAATCTTAAAAAAGCAAAAAAACAAAAAAATACCGGATCTTTGTAGTAGTGGCGACGTAACAAGAGCATCAGCGGCGACGGTGCTGGCTGTGGTGGGTGGTGATGTCCACGGGTGGTGTTGTGGTGGAGCTGGATGGTGGTGTTTGTGGATGGTGGCGGCTGGTGGCGTCGGAGTCAGAGTCGCGTGGAGGGTCGGAGTCGGAGTCGGAGTCGCGTGGATGGTGGCTGGAATTGTTTGGAGGGAAAGTGAAGAAGATAAGGCTGGACAATCCTGTAACATCCGCTATTTTCAAATTCTAAACCCTAAATAATTTTGGAGACTTTCTTAAAATGGTAAAATTCATTATTAAAGTATGTTATTCCTCTAGATGATCAAACGCCATAAATATTTTATATGATAAATACAATGAATTTGGCTACTTCAAATTCAAGTAGTTTATCATTAAATCAATTTATAATAATAATTATACCTCATAAAATTTATTGTTTTATAAATTTTAAATGTTAATAATAAGTATTAACCATTAAAACATCTAATTAAATTACAAGATATCATTTAAAAGATTCATTTTATTTTATAAATTGTATAAAGTATATAAGTTTATAAATAATGTGGGTTATTTTAAGTTAAGGCTTTAAAAGTTTAAGGGTTAAAATTGTAGATTTAAAACTTGAACTAAAAGGTTTTACATAAAATAATAACTTCCAAAAATCACAGGGACCAAAGATGTAACTTCCCTAAACCAAACTCTTTACCCCCTTATCCACCTGTTTTCCGGCCAAGTCACCGGCCAACCGCCGGAGACTCTCTGGCCACTCCCAAAATCATCAAAATTCAATCGTTCTCGATTCAAAAACCGTCCCAAATCATTATAGAACGTGATTCGAACTTGAATGCAACCATTAATCATGTTAAAACACCGGTTACAAATCTCAATCGTGAGCATAACCGATGCCTTAAATCCATAGCCGTTTGGACCTTAAACTCAATAATAATCCAATTAAATGAACCCAAACGATCGATTATCTATCTGAAATCGTATACAATTTACAATTTCACTTGAAACAAACACCAACATTGAATCCAACCATACACGATATCGCGACTCAAACCCCCACTCGAAAACCATTATCCGGGCTTCAATCTTCGAAATTGTCAAGGGGCTTTGCATCAGGAACACCACACGAAGCTAACCTAAAAGTTAATTGAATTATCATCAACGTTTGAACCTCGAATCAACTTTATCTTGGTCGCGGCTATCCTTATCACCATCTTCATCGAATCGAACTCAATAACGTAAGTTACACATATCATTACACTTGATTTAGTGTGGGGAACAAAAGTCCTCTGTTTATTATTGTTATCATTATCGAATTCAAGACCAATTTGAAGCAACCGCAATCTAGGGTTCTTCAAGGAATTTGGGGATTTCATTGGAATCTATTTTAGAATTTAAAACCAAGCTTTGACAAGATGCAGGGCCTTGGCCCAATGGTAACACGCATTGCATATATGCGGGAGACTCAGGTTCGACCATGGGCACCCACATATATTTTTAAATCATTTTTTTTATTATTTTATTAGTTGTAGGAAATAATAGTTATATCATAATATTAATATAACTATTGCCTTGTTAATAATAATTATTTAGTAATCTTTTAAAACTTTAAAAAGTTATAATCTCGTTTTCTTAAGAGTTTAAATGCTATAACAAAACTTATTTATAGGTTTCATAATTTATTAAAACCACCTTAAGGAGAATCTGAGTTATTTCAAATCGTTCTAAAACAATATTTAAAGCATCTAATTAATTAATTATTTAGATCACGTCATTGTTTAATTAATTATTAAATTGATGTATGATTTTAAATTAATTATCTTTAAAGAATAACAAAGATTATGGAAAAATATTATTAGGACTCAAATTTAGAGTGTTTCACAACATTATAAATCTTCATAAATAATTATTTTTCAAATAGCTATTTAAGCTCTTGAAACTTATAAAACAATTATATTTTATTCTTATTTTTTTTAAAACTTGATATTATAAGATTTTTATAATCATATGAAAGCTCAAAACCTCATAAAATGATTTTAGATAATTTTAAGATCATTTTAATAAATATTCAATTAAGCACCTTTATCAATTTTAAATAATTAATTATTAAATAAATCACTTCTTTTCGCAGATCATATTTAATCTTTACTAATTCAACAAATTAAATTATTAAACTTTTCACTATCATTCTTATTTTGTTTTAATTGGTTCATACCATCTTTATTGAACCAAAATATTATTGATTGTCTTATTATATTTTACTTAAATATCAAAACCCCAAATTCAAATTGAATCCTTAGTTCACATTTATTCGTTAATCTTACCTTTAAACTTAACCTTGGAATATATATACGTTAGGTATCTTGTAAAAAGGAATCGTTAGAGCATCATTAACTTCTTACTATCATCTTATTTATTTCAAGTGAGTTTTCCATGCCCCTTTTTTACTTTATTTCACATATTTTGGGGTGAAACATGTTAACCGTATAAATGCACATTTGAGATATTTGTGAGTTTTCCATGTGAGTTTCCTTACCCCTTTTTATATTTTCACACTATTTAGGGGTGAAACATGATACTTATACATCATACACTTATAAAAGTTTGAGACTTGTAAAGCACTTGCAATTCTACTTTTATTTGTCATGGTTATTTGTGTGTTGTAAGTGTTTATATGAGATACATAGTTTGTTTACACTCATTAACTATTGCTAGCTTGGCGACGTCTTAGATCTTTAGGCCTGACAAGCCTATTTGGTGCTAAAGTTGATGTATTGCCGACTCCTAATGACGTATGCTTGTTCATCATGGGAACCAAATACACTTAGTCAATCTTATATACTTGTAATCAAGTCGAGGTTTGGTTGTAACGATATGTGTTCTATAACCTTACTAACTTATAATCTATGACATGAATTGCTACTTGTAACCTTGTTATATTATGTATGAAAACCTTGGAAACTCACCAACTTTTTAGTTGACCTTTTATTTTTATCATGTTTCAGGTTTA
>BJCM01167618.1:0-14976 GCA_018326385.1 Flaveria bidentis | reverse complement strand
TCTGAAGGGTACACCCACACTTGGGTTATGGTATCCTCATGATGATGACTTTGAGCTTACGACGTATAGCGACTCGGATTACGGCGGCTGCACGATGAACTACACGTCCACATCAGCAGGGTGCCAGTTCTTTGGGAGAAGATTAGTAACCTGGCAGTGTAAGAAGCAGACCTCGGTTGCATTGTCAACCTGTGAAGCAGAATACGTTGCTGCTGCAAGTTGTTGTTCACAAATCATATGGATTCAATAGCAAATGCAGGATTACGGTTTGAAATTCTCTTCTACTCCTATCTTTGTTGATAACTCTGCTGCAATTGCGTCCAGCATCCTAAGACCAAACACATCGGAATTAAATATCACTTTATACGTGATTGCTTTAAAAAGAACTTAATCGATGTGGTAAAAATAAACACGGGTTTTCAACGCGCTGACCTCTATACAAAGGCTTTTGACAAACCACGTTTTCTATATTTGTTAGAGGTCAATGGCGTTATAAAGAAAGGCGAGGTCATTCCTGAAGATGACCATGTGTAGTCCGATGCGTCTTGTAAATTTTCTTCTATTTTTCAATTTTTTCATTTGCTTAATTTTAAGTAGTTTAATTAAAATTGGTCTTATTTCCTTGCCTATTAAAATCCTAAAACGCTAATCTATTACGGTTTTAAAATTTTAGGGGGAGAATAAATTTAGACAAAAAAAAAGCATTGAACACACTTCGACTCCAGACGTACCCAAGCCGTCCAGAGACCTCTAAGATCATACTCCAAGTTCATAGATCGCAGTAGATCGATTCCTAATTGATTCTTAACGTTAGATTCAATACATAAATGTTTCAACGTGTGTTCTCACTGATTGGATCGCCAATCAAATAGGATTTCGCACTATTTGGTTCGGTATACACATTAATCAGTTAGTACATCGTCCAATACACGATCCTAAAAAAGACATTCATTTTGACCGAGTTCAGTTGTAGTGTACCTGTAGATGAGTAGTGTAACTGTTAGAAACACTTATCAGGTAGAGATCACAAGCAAATGAAGTTTGAGTAGAGTTTCTGTGAGTATGGGTGATTTTAGAGAACTTGAAGGGTGATAAGAGTTATGATCGTCTGACCCCATTATTTATACGCGTTTATATTTCAGTCGTGCGACTAGACCCATTCGCACGCTTCATTCGTGCAACTGGGGCTTAGTCGTGCGACTGGCTCTGTCGATCACCTCCATGCATGCGATTGGTTCATTCTTGTGATCCAATCGCATGGATTGTCCCATGCTTATGGTCCAATCGTATGTCTGGTCCATACGTATGGTTCAATCGTGCGATTGGCTCGTACTCATGATCCAATCGTGCGACTGGTCCATACTTATGGTCCAGTCATGCGAATGGCTCAGACTTATGAGTTTGACCTCATGCACTTTCAAACATTTAATCTGTTAACTATTGATAAGACGTTATGACCGATGATTATCTCATACATGACCTTTTTAATTTGAAAAACTGTTGATCACCACAGACGTGATTCTTTTTAACTTAAACCTTATGTGATCACCTCAGACGTGATCCTTTTAATTTAAAACCCGATAGGTCACCTCAGATGTGACCTCTTTTAGTGAGTGATTCACAGATGAATCCAGATGTATAGTCCGACTCTTATCTAACAAATAACTAAAAGTTAAATAAAACAACTTGAAATTAAAAAAAACGAAACAAGATATATTTTTTTAATTTTTGATTGGAGATGGATTTAACCTATTAGAGTACTTCTAACCAATTTTAATTCCTAGATAGCACAACTTCAAGTCTATTTTATCATTTATGGTACGATTCATTATGGAATCATACAGGTATATCAGAATCATTTAGGACAATTTAATAAACTACTTTGATGCTAGATTCTTGTTTTGACCGAGAGTCAATAGCAATTTTAGGAAATCATACTAGTGCTATAAGATGCACATAATGATTTTGACTTTCAAGAACTGCAGCTCACGATGATTGTCAGTATACTTGTCCTCTTAAATCCACACACAAATTTTTTACACACATTGGTGATGAGTTACGGTTTAATTATTTCAACAAGAATTTGTGGATCCAATGCTTATATGGTAATCAACGTTCCTCAGGAGATTTTTAAGCGTTCTACGGGTATATTTCAAGAAGGAACTATTCTAAGAGCTTTCAAATAGATGCCAAGCCTCAGGTCAGTGCCATCGCAAAACAGAGAGGCACAAACAACAATGAATTCTAGAATATTTAGGTTATGCTTATCCTCAGGTCAGTGCCACCACACAACAAAGAGGCACACACCTATCTTCTTGCTAGAGCATTTATTTTCTTTTTGCACATAATGCACCAACAACATAAGTTATTAGCTTGATTGAATTTTGCATTTTTCCATGTGCTTTGCTCATTTTTATGGTCGTCCGCACACATTTGTGGCCCTTATTTAGCTCTTTACCCCTTATTAGAATTGTGTTGATTGTGTTAACTAGAGATAAGATGAGAACCTGTAGCTAGTTGAACAACTTAGTTTGAATTTTAAACCACTAATGAAGTCTACTCATCTATGTGTTGAATCTACCGACACATCATATAATGAACTAGAAACCTCTAGGTCTACTTTCTCTATGTTACCTCAGTAGCATACTAGTTTTACTAACATTTTTCCTTTTATTTTGCTTAGACTTCTCAGAATTATATTATGAATTTTGCATCTTAATCATTTAAAATCTTTTAAAATCCCAAACAATCCGTTCCCTATGTACTATCATTTTCCATAAACATTGAGTCAAAATCATAGATTTGATTTCATTTCTTTTAGTTAAGCTGTCCTCCTCCCTTGTTTTTTTAAGTAATTAAATACTACACGAATTTAATACTAATTCAACCTATTCTCCCCCTAAAATTCTAAAACCGAAAATATTTTTGTGTTTTTGGATTTTTAATAGACAAAAAAATAAAAGAAAAGAAAAGAAAATTAACTATACTAGTCGGACTACGAACTTTCGTCTTCTGGAATCACTTCACATTTCTTTTTCACACCATTGACCTCTATCAGATATAAAAACCTCGGTTTATCAAATGCTTTTGTGTAGAGGTCGGCGCGTTGAAAATCCGTATTAATTTTAACCACATCGATTAAGTGTTTTTCAAAACATTCACGTATAAAGTGATAATACCGATGTGTTTAGTTTTAGGATGTTGGACCGGATTTTTTGTTTTGGCTATTGCAGCAGAATTATCAACAAAGATAGGAGTGTTAGAAAATTGCAAACCGTAGTCGCGCATTTGCTGTTGAATCCAGATGATTTGTGAACAACAACTTGCAGCAGCAACGTATTTAGCTTCACATGTTGACAGAGCAACAGAGGTCTGCTTCTTACACTGTCAGGTGACTAACCGTCTACCAAAGAACTAACATCTTGCTGATGTTGACTTGTAATTCATTTTGCAACCACTATAATCCGAGTCACTATACGCTGTAAGCTCAAAGTCATCGTCATGAGGATACCACAACCCGATTGTTGGAGTACCCTTAAGATAATGAAAAATCCTTTTGACGCCTATGAGATGGTTGATTTTTGGTTTCGCCTGATATCTGGAACAAAGACACGTCGCGTACATGATATTAGGTCGTGAGGCTATGAGGTACATGAGAGATCCGATCATTCCTCTATACATAGTGGCATCTACTAGATTACCATTTTCATCGGGTGCCACGTCATGGTTTGTAGCAAGGGGAGTTCGGCTGTAGAAGCATTCTCCATATCAAACCGACTGAGGATATCGCCTACATACTTGGTCTGATGTAGAAATGATCCCTTTGGTGTCTGATCCACCTATAACCCGAGAAAAAACTTCATTTCTCCCATGGCACTCATCTCAAATTCTAATTTCATGATAGATTCAAATTCTTTACATAACTCTTCGTTTTTGGAACCGAAGATTATGTCATCAACATAAATCTGTACCAGCAAGAAGTCGCCATCTTTTTCTTTGATGAATAGTGTACAGTCAATGACTCCTCTGTGAAAACCGTGTTTCACAAGGTGAGTTGAGAGTTTCTCATACCATGCTCTATGGGCTTGATGGAGCTCGTAGTGAGCCTTATCTAGCTTGTAAACTCTGTCCCGATGATAAGGATCCTCAAATCCTTCGGGTTGACTGACATACATTGTCTCACGGATTTCACCATGAAGGAACACACTCTTGACATCTAGTTGATAGACTTTGATATTCATGTAGGATGCATAAGCTAGAATATACGTATTGCTTCCATCCTTGCCATTGGTGCAAACACTTCATTGTGGTCTATGCCTACGAATTGTCGAAATCCTTGAACTACAAGTCGGGCCTTATTCCTTATTATTACCCCTTGGTCATATTTCTTTCATTTCAGTGCCCATTTAGTGCCAATCACCTTAGCACCTTTTGGTTTGTCCACAAGGGTCCACACTCCTAATTTCTTGAACTGTAGGAGTTCTTCTTGCATTGCACTGACCCATGCCACATTGTTTAACGCTTCATAAACGTATTTTGGCTCAAATTGAGACACAAATCATCGATAAGCTCCATCGTGAAGGTATCCATTTTCCATTAACGAGGCATAATCAGCTATGTATAGCTGATTTCTGGTCTGTACTCCCGATCTAACATCCCCAATGACATTGTCCAAGGGATGATAAACATTTAGACGAGATCCGGGAGTTGTTGGAAAAACCACCTCATTATCCAGATTGTTAAACTCAGGTTCAGGATCTGTAGATGTTGGAGTATGAGGTTCCAAAATATCAGAGGCATCAGGATTTGATGCTTGTGTACTTTCATTGGTAGGAACCTGTTCCCCCTGGTCCACCTGTTCAGTCTCCACTTCTTCATCATCAAAGGAGGAATCGCTTACATCAAGTGCTCCCCCTAAAGGATTAGAAGATTCACATTGTGGAGTTGATGTTGTCGAGACTGGCGGCTGTGTGTCTAGAACATCTTATATCATTCTGGTTGTTAACTCATCATCCGGAAGGGAGGGAGGTATGTTGAAGGACTTAAAGAATCCATCATAGTCGAAGAAGAATGAGGGTCCTTTCCCAGTTGGGGGGGTGGTGTATTTGAAAGTCAACATTGCACCACACTTCTACCTGACCTGTTGAGTTATTATAAACTCTCTTGTTTGGTATATTGTATCCAAGAAAGATCCTTTCTTCAGCCTTCTCACTAAACTTCCCAGACTGAGTTTTCTTCAGTAGTGTACATGGTGCACCAAATGGTTCGAGATACTCCAGGTTAGGTTTACGTCGCTGGAGCAACTCATAACATATTTTTCCATGTCGCTTGACAACCAATACCTGATAGAAGGTGTAGCATGCATTGGCCACTGCCTCATTCCAAAATTGGATAGGCAGTTTTGAGTCAGCAAACATTGTTCTGCTGTCTCTATCAAGCTCCGATTCTTTCGCTCAACAACTCCATTCATTTGTGGTGTGTAGGCAGATGTAAATTTATGTACAATCCTTTTTTCTTTACAGAAAGCCACCATCCACTAGTTTTTGAATTTTGTGCCATCGTCTGATCAAACTTGTCTAACTTTCACCTTGTAGAGTGATTCCAATGTAGTTACCAGATGTTTGAATGATTCAAAAGTTTCTGATTTGGCTTTTAGAAACATCACCCAAGAGAATCATGAGTAATCATCTGTTACTACATAGCAGTACAAATCACTAGCAATACTTTTAGTGATAACATGACCAAACAGATCCATGTGTAGAAGCTCGAGAGGCATATCTATAGAGTTAACTTTCTTTGCCTTATGAGCCTTCTTGGTCTGTTTCCCTTTCTTGCAAGCTATGCAAAAGTCAGGAAGCTGAAACTTCTTCACATTTACACCATTCACTAGATCATTCTAAATCAAGTGATTCATCTTTCTAGGATTGATATGTCCCATTCTCCTATGCCAGGAGATTGAGTCCCTCTCAGTTGCCTTTGACAAGAAGCATTGATCTGTGTGATCAGTTGTGGATGTTTTTGATAGATCCAAGACATATAAGTCGTTATATCTTGAAATTGACATGAGAACCTTATCCTTCTCAATCACATAGTCCTTCTTCAACACGTAGCACTTCTTGTTGTCAAAAACAACATTGAAGCCTTTGGCACAGATTTGGGAGACAGAAAGTAAGTTGTTCTGTCATTGTTGAACGTAGTTGACCTTATCAAACTTGACTTTCTTGTTTCCCACTTTGCCCTGAGCAGTGATATATCCTTCTTTATTCTCAGCAAATGATACATGTCCTCCTTTAATTTGTTTGACGTTAAAGAGGAGAGACAAGTTCCCGGTCATGTGCCTAGACGCCCCACTATCAACAATCCAGGTATTTATGATAGCACTGTAGCGGACACCCTGCACATTCAAAGGAAATGATCAGTTTAGGTTTGGGACCCAAGCCTTAACTGGCTTGGGTGACCCAGAGGAATCACACATCATAAATTCAACCCACTGTCCACTTGAGGATGAGGGCATATCGTTCTTCTTATTAACACTTGAGGTTGGACTTTGATTACTAACACGTGTGTGGTTAACTGGTTTAGTCAGTTTGGGTTCTGAAATAGACTTTGGTGAACATGACCTTACATTAACCCTTTTAAATGGCTCATCTAATTTCTCAACGGGCATTTTTCCTTTTGAGATACAAACCACCCTTAATTTCTTTCAATAAATTTCATTGCTTGTTCTTATTAACACGAGTCTTTTACAATAGACTACTAGTCTACCAAAAGAACTATTTTTCTTAGGGTACAAAACTCAAAGTAGTGTAAGACTTGAGCACCTAAAATTATATAATGAATCAAAAAAGAAGGATTAAGATTGTTTGAAATTCTTTGAGTTTGTTTAAAAGAATTGTTATGAACTATTGTGTACCTTTTCAACTATGAGCAACTTAGATTTTGTAATACCCGAAGTTTTCATTAAAGTTGATAAAAAATGAAGGATATGATTTTAATAGGATTCAATGGACTAAAGATGGACAAATAATAGTTAAGTAGCCTAAGTTTGGCTATATGAAAAAAAGGAGCCACCCTTTCCTCTTTCTTACATACGAAGATTTTCCCAAAGGAGTTAGAGAGAGAAAGTCAAGGAAAGTGATCAAATGTATGATTTTATCATACTTTTTCATAGATCTAAGCTAGATCTAGGTTTATGTGGTTATATTGTTCATATTACTTCTAAATGAATAAAGTTGGTAACTTTACATGTGAATGTTTGTAGATCTTGATATTTATCTTTTTGGTTCTAGGATTTGTTCAATAGCTCACAAGGTTGAGTTTTTGTTAGGACCGTTTAGGTACGGAGTACTAACTGATCTACGAGTATACCAAACCAAATAGTGCGGAATCCTATTTGATTGGCGATCCAATCAGTGAGAAAGCAAGTATAATCGATCTAAGAATGAATCAAAATGTTAAGAATGATTGCAAGATGATTAACTGCGATCTATGAACTTGGAACAGGTGTTCTTGAGTCTCTGGACGGCTAGGGTACGATCAGGTGCATAGGTATTAGAATTGCCATGTTTTTCCACGAATTAATTAGTATTTATAGGTTAGGGTTTTCCATTCGTACAACTGAAACTGAAACATGCGGTTGATTCATCCGCATGATTGAATGTTCAGTCATGCGACTGAGTCAATCTTATGACACAATTGGGCGACTGATCCAGTCTCCTAGTTCAGTCGTGCTACTCGTCCATTAGCATGAAGAATTCATGTGTATGGTCCATTAGCATGGTCCATTCGCATGAGAACTTCACACGATTAAGTTTAAACACGTTTCTCAACCATTATTGACTAAGAACTACGTAAACAACCACAAACCTATATAGTTAGTTCAATATGTGTTATCACACAATAAACAATGAAATATTAAACATTATAAGCATCACTAACACATTTTATTTCATTCATACCCATTCAATTACATACACGTAAGACATGGAAGACATTTTACATTGAGCTCTTAAACTAGGTACACATGTATCTACAAACTCCCCCTTGGACCTAGTTTACATCATTGTCTAAAATTCTTCATCTGCTCATCAAACTTCTTTTACTTCTCCTATCTTGTAACTCCGGCATTTATCTCAAATGCGAAACAGAGTCTTATAACATTTTGGAACTGGAGGGCTTGTACAATGTCTTGCGAATCATAAAACAGTGGCCACTTGTACAATGTGTATACATCATCAGCAGACAAGTTAGTCAGCCACATTGGGCCAAATACCCGAATAGTATCCATTTTGCTCTCTTTTTGCAAGACTATAACAACTTCACCTGTTCTCCAATCATAGTACCACCACTTGAAGTATGGAGTGAATTCATGTGGCATTTCCCTTAGAGGGATTCTTGACATCATGCGCGGAGGACTCCACTTCAGCACTATCTTTGGCTTTCCAGTAATGGAATCAACTTCAGACCATTTGATGTACCTCGTCGGTTGTTGAGGTTTGAAGTTGACCCACCTGGTGTGGTACTCTTTCTGCAATGCAGCCTCAAACCAGCCTGACATTTTATTTGGATTAGCATATAGCAACTTCAGTCGTGCCAGGTGGTTGAGCTCAAAACCTGGAAGAGTCTTTAGATCATGTGGAAACCTAAAGTACTCTATGCCCTTCTCTCTCTTCACGGCATACACATTTAGATCTTCAAAATATGCCCAAGCTATAATCTTTCCTGACACCTTTAGATGCTTTTTCACTTTGTAAAGCTTGGTGTAGGCACTCGGCTTTGGAGCAGTGCGTTGGTCTTGGATCTCTGCAAAACAAGCCGCCCATTCAGTCTTTTTGATGTTGACATCGGAGTCTGAGGCTTGGGCTTGACCCTCATTCTTCTCGGACTTTTTCTCAATCTGATCCAGTTTTTCAAATGTATCACTGATGAGAGTATCACCCAGATTGGGGATTACATTTCCCTCTCTGTTAGAATATTCTAGATAATGATCAGCAGTGACGTCCTCGATCTCGATTTCATCTACGTCATGGAGCTCATCATCACTTGTAACTTCAACGGTAGGAGCATCCTTGACAATCTCGTCTGGATTGAGCCGGAACATCTCAGTAAGTTGTTCGTTAGTAAGGTCATGAACGATTTCTCCTTCTTCAGTAGTATAGCTTACTGACCTTCTGATGATCCCTTGCAAATCAAGAATCATTGTAAGTTGAGACTTGATTTGCTGAAGGGGAGTAATATCATACTCATCTTGCTGAGATGATTGATCTGTTTGATTTAAACATGTAACACAACAATTGTTAGTAATTAATCAAGACAACCAAACATTTGATAAAGATGCATAAACATTAATTACATAATATTAATACAATATTCAATTACAAAAGTTTTCAGGTACATAAATGTCTAATCATTATTTTTGCCCTGAATAGAAGGCGCGTCAGTAGGTGGGACAGAAAATGAGGCTCCTTGGTCTTGATTTCTCTTTGTACGTCTTTCTTGACCTTGAGCTGAGGTACATGCAGCTGCATCTCCTTCTTCTTCATCATCATCATTCTGCCTTTCCCTTGTCTCTTCATCATCACTGGCCTCATCATCATCACTATCATCATCTTCATCATCACCATCATCATCATCACCTTCTCTGATCTTCAGAGGATCATCTTTTGATCACTTTAGCTTGAGCATGATAGACTTGTTAGATGGCTCCAACTCCTCAATCCTCTGCACTGATTTGGCATTGTGCTCCTGGAGTTGGGAAATCTGTTGCGCTTGATGTGCGATCCGCTGTGAATGGTGAGCGATCTGCTGTGCTTGCAAGGCATTTAGCTCCACAAGCTGACTTAGTTGGGTAGCTTTCTCTTCATCAGCTGCTAGCAGCTTCAGCACCATACGGTTAAGTGCTGCCAGCTGTTCCTCTACCCTAATGGAAGGTAGAGTTGGTCCTGTGGTGAACGTGGTGTGAGATGAGGGACCGACTTGGTGGCTGGTGGTGGTAGTGGTGGTTGTGGTGAACATGGGTGGTGGTGTATGAGTGGGTGGTGAAGGGTAGGTTGTAGTGGTGGCTGTGGTGAATGTGGATGGTGGTATATGAGTGGGTGGTGGATGGTAGGATGTAGTGGTGGAGGATGGGAGTGTGTTAGTGATAGGTGGTGTGGTAGTGGTGGTGGTAGTAGTGCTTGATGAGGTGGTGGTTGTGGCAGTAGAAGAGGTCAATGTAAACCTTAGCCTCTTCCCCTTCTTGCCATAGGGGTGAGCCATTCTCTTCCTCCTCGAGCCTTTAGACACAGTGGCTCCCCCTTGGCTACTGGGCGGGTTCGGGGTATATGATGGATCTATATCAGCAGCAGCAACATCCCCGGACTCCTCGTGGCGTCCACCAACCGCCCTAATACCTCTCTTCGTGGCTACGACCCGGCTCCCCACCGTTCGCACCAGAGGATCTTCGTCACACTCCTCCTCCTCCTCCTCCTCCATCTGGAAGTCAGGGTGAATGGGAACTGGTTTGGGTCCTCCCTGACCATCCCCTCCCTGATTAGCATCATGATCATCACCGTCGGAGTCATCAGAGGGTAGAGCAATCTGCTCAACATCCGAGTCACAATTATCGTGACGCCACTTCCTCTTCACTAGCGCCACGTAATCCTCTCGAGCCAGATGCCCAAACAATCTCCTTACAGGGGGCTTCACCTGCTTGCCCCTGTAAACCTTCATCCTTCCTAGGGTGTGTCATCCATGACCTCGAGAGATACTGCATCATGACTCTCCTTAGGCACCGAAGAAAGCTTCACGTCAATGATCAGCTGTAGGAATCTTGGGTACATGCAGAAGCCTTCCTTGCCTTTGGCCTCTAAGTTCTCGATCATGTAGGAGAAAATCATGTTAGAGAAGCTGAAAGGGTGATTCAGCACCAGTGCCACGTAAGCATCCGGATTTGGTCATATAGATCATCAAATCCACCCCTCCGTGAAGCAATGCAATTCAAAATGACATGTGCTAGGTACTTGAACTGGGGACACAGGTTGCTTTTGTTGAGCACACCTGCATTGATCCCCAGTGTACCTGATCCGTAGAAAGCATCCTCTTACGGTAAGAGGATGTAACCTGGTTGGGTAGGCAGCATCATCTCCCAAGTCCAGTACACGTCTAAGATCTGATGTCGTGACCTCAATCTCCTGGCCAAAAATGGTGCTGCATATACAGTAAGGCTCAGTAGATCAGTCAACTGATACACCATCCCAGAAGGCCTGTTGTATAGACCGGTAGGGCATGCAAGGTGCAGATATAGCTCTATAGATCCTTGACCTCCTCAGAAATGCAATAATACCAGCAAACTCGGCAGCATTCCGAGTGGTGGCATCCAAGTGAGCACAAATGTTGTGCTTGGTGTTGATGATCCACCTATCTGTCATGTTTCTGTAACAAAAGACACATAAACATGAGATTTGTCCATAAAAAAAACTATTGAAACTTAAGCTGTTTTGAAATCAGTCTGGTTCAATCATGCGATTGAACAATACGACTGAGTTCAGTCGGTTGATTGAGTATGCGACTGACTTCAATCGGGCAACTGAGCATGCGGCTGAGTTCAATCGTGCGACTGAGCATGCGACTGAGTACAATCGTGCGATTGTTCTCATACGCCTAGTTCATTCGGCCGATTGAGTCATTCGCCCAGTTCAATTGTGCGATTGAAGTTCATTCGGAGTGACCAGTCGCATACGTCTTTGTTCGACACTTTAATCCTGAATCTAGGTCAATACTAGAAGTTAAACTTTGTGTTTAGGTTCTTTAGACTCGCAGGACCCTTAATTGTTGTAGTATGCCTTTAATTTTAATCAATTTTCACTTTTATTTGGTCTTCTTATTTGTTATTACTTATTTCTTGATTTTAAACACTTTGGGCCTGTTAGGGTTTGTTTTTCACTGCGCATTTTGTGCGATTTGGGTCGCTAATTACCTGCAGATGATGTAAGAACTCGTTAGTAACTCAATGGTAAGGAGAAATCGATTTAAGCAGATTTTGGCAGAGTGTCACTACTTTCGGGTCATTTTAGGGCGATTGAGGGGTGATGAAACTATGCGACCGACTTTAGCCCTATTTATAGTGAATCTGTTTTCAATCGGGCGACTGCATCCATTCGCATTTCTCATTCGTGTGATTAGAGCTTAGTCGTGCGATTGGCTCAGTCGGTCACATTCAGTCGTGCGACTAGGTTTCAGTCGTGCGACTAATTCATTCGGTCACCTCCATTCATGTGATTGGTTCATTCTTGTGATCCAATCGTGTGAATGGTTTATACTCATGCCCCATTTGTGTGACTGGTTCATAAGTATGGTCCAATCATGTGACTGGTCCATTCTCATAGTCCAGTCATGCGAATGGCTCATACTTATGAGTTTGACCTTATGACCTTTCATACACTTTGATAAGACATTTTGACCAGTGATAATCTCAGACATGACCATTTTAACTTAGAAAACTATTGATCACCTCAGACGTGATCCTTTTAAAACAATTTCTCACCTCAGACGTGACCCTTTTACATTTGAAAAACCCCATTGGTCACCTCAGACGTGACCCTTTTAATGAGTGATTCCCAGATTGACTTTCGATGCGTAGTATGACATTTACCTACTAACTTAACTGAAGTTAACTGAATTAAACACCTGGAAATAAAACAAAAATAAAAACATATTTTTGTAATTTTATGTGAGGTTGAAATCCTATGATAAGTCTCTACAAGATTTTTCTTCCTGGACAATATAGCGTCTAGTTACTTTAATCATAACTGGAATGATTCATCATGGAATCATATAGGTTTATCAAATCTTTTGGAACATTTTACCAAAACCTTTTGATGCTAGATTCTTGTTTTCATCAAGAGTCATTTGCAAGTTTAGGAAATCATACTAGTGCTACAAGATGCACACAATGGTATTGACTTTCAAGAGTTGCAGCCACGATGATTATACTTGTCCTTTTAAATCCATACATAGATTTTTGACACACATTGGTGATTATTTAAGGTTTAATTATTTCAACAAGCATTTATGGATCCCACGCTTATATGGTAATCAACGTTCCTCAGGAGATTTTTGAGCGGCCTACGGGTAGTATTCAAGAAGAAACTATTCTAGAGCTTTCAAAGAGATGCTAAGCCTCAGGTTAGTGCCACCGCACAGCAGAGAGGCGCAAACAACAATGAATTCTAGAATATTTAGGTTATGCTTATCCTCAGGTCAGTGCCACCGCACAATAGAGAGGCACCGAACCTATCTTCTTGTTTGAGAAATTATTTTCTTTTTGCACAGATCGCACCAACAACATAGATTATTAGCTTGATTGCATTTTGCAATTTTCATGTGCTTTGCTCATTTTTATGGTCATCCGCACACATTTGTGGCGTTTATTTTGCTCGTCACCCCTTATTGGAACTTCGTTGATTGTGTTAACCAGGGATAAGATGATAACCCACAGCTTGTTAAACAACTTAGTTTGAACTTGAAATCACCAACGAGGTTTATTAATCTATTGTGTTGAATCTACCTATATATCATCAAATGGTCTAGCAACCTATAGGTCTACTTTCTCTGTGTTACCTTAGTAGCAGCTAGTTTTACTATCATTTTTCCTTTTATGTTGCTTAGACTTCTCAGACTTATTCTTCGAATTTTGCATCTTAAACACTTTCATTCTTTTAAAGTCCCAAACTGTTTGTTCCTGTGTACTATCATTTTCCATAGTCATTGAATTAGTATCACAGATACAATCTCATTTCTCTTAGCTAGACTGTCCTCCACCCTCGTTTTTTTATGTACTGAAATTAAAACAACTAAATTTAATGTTAACTTAACCTATTCTCCCCCTAAAATTCTAAAACCGAAAATGTTTTTGCGTTTAGAATTTAATAGGCGAAGAAAGACAATAAAATAAAAGAAAATAAAAGATAAAAGTAAAAATGAAATCTACTTGTCGGACTAAGTACTGTCATCATCAGAAATCACTTCACTTTTCTTTTTAACGTCGTGACCTCTAACAGATATAGAAAACGTGGTTTATCAAAGGCTTTTGTGTAGAGATCAACGCGTTGAAAATCCGTATTTATTTTAACAACATCGATCAAATGCTTTTCAAAACAATCACATATAAAGTGATATTTAATTCCGATGTGTTTGGTTTTAGGATGTTGGACAGGATTTTTAGTTATGGCTATAGCAGCAGAGTTATCAACATAAATAGGAGTGTTAGAGAATTGCAAACCATAATCCCGCATTTGCTGTTAAATCTAAATGATCTGTGAACAGCAACTTGCTGCAGCAACATATTCAGCTTCACAGGTTGACAGAGCAACCGAGGTCTGCTTCTTACACTGCCAGGTGACTAATCTTCGCCCAAAAATTTGACATCCCGCTGATGTTCACTTGTAGTTCATTTTGCAACCGCCGTAATCTAAGTCAATATACGTTGTAAGCTCGAAATCATCATCATGAGGATACCACAACCCGAGTGTTGGAGTACCCTTCAAATAATGAAATATCCTTTTAACATCGATGAGATGGTTGACCTTCGGTTTCGCCTGATATCTAGATCATAGACACGTCACGTACATGATATCCAGTCGTGAGGTGGTGAGGTACATGAGAGATCCGATCATTCCTCGGTACATGGTGGCATCAACCAGATCACCAATTTCGTCGGGTGCCACATCGTGGTTTGTAGCATGTGGAGTCCCAGATGCCGAAGCATTCTCCATATCGAACCCACTGAGAATATCGCCTACATACTTGGTTTAATGTAGGAAAATTCCCTTAGGTGTCTGATCCACCTGTAACCCAAGAAAGAACTTCATTTCTCCCATGGCACTCATCTCAAATTCTGCCTTTGTTACTGCTTTAAATTCTTTACATAATTCTTCATTTTTGGACCCGAAGATTATGTCATCAACATAGATCTGTACAAGCAGTAAGTCACCATCC
>BJCM01167591.1:0-12931 GCA_018326385.1 Flaveria bidentis | reverse complement strand
AGGGTGAAAAGAAAGTTGCCACAACTTTCATCAGAAGACACAAAGGCTTGAGAAGAACTTGTCTCTTAGAATGGGCTTCCTTGAGTGTAGTTCTCCCTTGGTGTCTCAGGGAAGGTGATGAAAGGACCCTTTGGTGAGTTGTTAGGGTAGCATATGAGATGATGTTGGGGTTCTATGCTATCCCTTTCAATCACATGAAGGGCTGAATCCATTTGGTTGTTGGAGTTGCCAGATGAACCTTGCATGTTCATCTCCATCTGCTAGCCACTGAGAATCCCAAATAACTCTGTCAGGGTGAGAGTTTTTAGGTTCTCAATCCTCTTGATAACCACACAGTAGTGTGTCCATTGCCTAGGAAGTGAGGATATGAACTTCCTTACAATGTCTCTGTTTTCAAGAGCAACTCCTCCATCCACTAGGGTATCCACAATCTCAACATACATGAAGTATTGCCGAGTCATGTTTTCACATGCTTTGAAGGTGCAGTTTTCAAACTGCTGCTTCAGGAGATCCTTCTAGTTCTCTTTTGCTTCAGAGGAACCCTCATACATCAGTTTCAATGTATCCCATAGCTGCTTAGTTCTTCCGCATTTCTTGAAACCTCTGTATACATAGTTAGGAAGAGCAGTCTGAAGGGCTCTCATGGCCTTCCGGTCAATCTCTACTGTCTTTCTATCTTCTTCTGAGTAATCTGTCACAACCTTGGAGATCATACCACCACCAGTAGTAGAAGGGGTGTATGGTATATAAAGTCCATTCTCAATAGACTCCCATATTCTTGAGTCTAGAGACCTGATGAAACCTTTCATTCTTAGGCACCAGGTGTCAGAGTCTTCAAAAGGGATCAATAGGGACTTGTTCATGGTTCCAGTTTCCATATTACTTTTGGAAATGGCTGCCATTTGAAAAGTTTAGTATTTGTTTGTGTGAGGGATCTAAAGATGGTGAGATCTTATATCAAGAGCCTCAAAAGCTATGATATCAAATGCAGGACCGGTGAAGGGTGGTTACTAACAACACAACAACACAAATTGGAGAACAAACTAAACTTAATCAAATAGTTAACTGGATTAACCACAATAGATGATACTAAGAACACAAGTAAGTAAGAGAATGAACAAGAGAACAAGATACACAAGTATATACTTTTCAAGATTGCAGTATATTGCTTTCTCAAGTTCTATTACAAGTGTTACAAAGCATAAAAGAAAGTTACAAGAACCTGAGATACTTATACTATATCCTACAGCCGACCATACTTTGAAGGCCAGCCGTATACAATTGACTAGACACAAACAAAATCAATTGTAGAGTCAAAAGACAGATTGCCTTTTGACTACTAACTATGACATGCCATAGCTCACATCCTTATCTATTACAAAAAGAATAAAGTACATGAAGTAGAAAGTTACAGACTCAAGACCTTAATGTATAGTTACCAAAAGCATGGACCTTTTCACCAACTCATGTAAGTTGGTGACTTAACAGAGTTACAGTGGAAAGGGGTCCAATTTTATGGAAAAGTACATCAGATAATGCATGTTGTTAAATGTCTTCGGAAGAAATCTGTCTTCAAGTGTTGAGCTTCAGAAGACTTTGTCTCTGAAGCTTCGGAAGACTTCATCTTTGGCTTCAGAAGATATTGGTCTTGGCTTCGGAGGATTTCACACTTAGAATATTTATGTTGAACGTGTGAAACTTCTGAAGCATTCTTCTTCAGTGTATCGTGCAGCATGTAGGAGACACTTTGGATGTTTGGGTTGCATCAGCCTCTTCATATAATCTCTACAGATTCCATTTACAGGAATAAATGTATTGCAAGGCAATTCAGTACACCAAGAACTCTATAACAGAATGGAGTTGTTGAAAGAAGAAATAGAACACTTATTGAAGCAACCAGAACAATGCTAGCTGATTCAGAATTGCCTATCACCTTTTGGGCTGAGGCAGTGAATACTGCATGCAATGTTCAAAATAGAACATTAATTGTCAAAGAACATAACAAAACACCTTATAAGTTGTTATTTAATAGAAAACCTTACATAGGATATCTTATAGCTTTTGGGTGTCATGTATCTATTTTAAACATAAAATAATCATTGGAATAATTTAAAAAAAAAGCCTATGATGGTTTCTTTGTTGGATATTCTTCAACTTCTAAATCTTATAGGATTTATTTCCACAACATAACATTCTAGAAGAAAGTCCTAATGTATCTTTTGATGAATTTGTATTTACTAAATCAGGTAAAGGATCATCATGGTTGTTTGATATAGATAAGTTAACAGAGTCATTTAACTATGGTTATTTGAATTATGCAGGATCTGATGATACATGCTATCCATTTGTTCCCCCTAATATGAATGAAGTGACATTATCTGCTGATCCTCCAAGGATTCACACATCCACAAATGGAAACACTTCATTAGCAGCTGCTGACACTGCATCCGTAGATGTACATTGTGCATACGGAGATATGAATTATGTTCTTGCAGTTGTTCCATTCTCTTAAGTAGATACAACAAACATTGGAAATGTCTCCTCTAATTCTCACATCATCCGGAGAAGTTCATGTAACTCCTACGGTAGAACAAAATGATTCTGGAGAAGCTCTTATAACTCCTACGGAAGAACAAAATGCTTTCAGAGAAGCTCCAACAACTCCTATGGAAGACAATAATAATGCTCCCGATGTTGAACCTACGGAAGATCATTCAATACCAAATGTTGAACAGTTTGACTACTTTCTAAATTCTTAATTTGGATTGGATCAGTCTGCAACAACGGATATAACTAACATGGAATCATTCATTCCAGTTGAATCAACTCCATCAACAAGAATTCATAAGACTCATCTAGTAAATAACATAGTTGGAGATCCTGTAAAATGAGCTACAAGAAGCCAAATTGGAACTACCAACATCTGTCTTTTCACTTGTTTCCTTTTGCATGTGGTTCCTCCAAACATCACAGCTGCACTAAAAGACAATAGCTGGATTAAAGCTATGCAAGAAGAGCTTCAACAATTTAGAAATCAAAAGGTGTGGATTCTAGTTGATTTACCTGAAGGTCAACATCCAATTGGAACTAGATGGCTCTACAAAAATAAACTAGATAATAGAGGTATCATTGTAAGAAATAAAGCACGGTTGATTGCTCAGGGATATAAACAAGTAGAAGGAATAGACTATGATGAAGTGTTTGCACCAGTTGCAAGAATTGAAGCCATAAGAGTGTTCCTAGCATATGCATCATATAAGAAGTTCACTGTGTATCAAATGGATGTCAAGTGTGCGTTCTTATATGAGAAAATTGTTGAAGAAGTCTATGTATCACATCACCTGGATTTGAAGAGTCTCACTACCCACACAGGGTATACAAACATGATAAAGCTTTGTATGGGTTGCACCAAGCACCAAGAAAATGGTATGAAATATTATCATCTTTCTTGCTCAAACATGGATACAAAAGGGGAACTATAGATCAAACTCTCTTTCTCAAACAAGAACATCAAGATCTCTTAGTTGTTCAAATTTATGTTCATGATATTATGTTTGGATCAACTAACAAGAGATTATGTGTAAGCTTTGAAGAATTGATGAAATCAGAATTTCAGATGAGCTTAATAGGAGAATTAACTTTCTTTCTTGGTCTTCAAGTTCATTAGAAGACATATGGAATTTTCATAAATCAAGAGAAATACATACATCAAATATTGAAGAAGTACAACCTTCCTGATGCATCTTCATGCAAAAATCCATCATCAACAATTGAAAAGATTGTACCTAATCCTTCTAGAAATTTATTGATCAAAGATCGTATAGATCTATGATAGGATCACTTATGTATTTAACTGGCAGTAGACCTGACATTATGTTTGTTGTGTGTGTTTGTGCTAGGTATCAATCAGATCCAAAATAGTCTCATCTAAATGCCATGAAAAGGATCTTTTGATATCTGAAAGGAAAACCAGGACTTCGTCTTTGGTATCCCAAATATGGTGATTTCACTCTCTACTCATATTCAGATAATGACTATTGTGGATACTATAGCAACATAAAATCCACAACAGGTGGATGCCAATTCATAGGACCATGGTTAATTTCATGGCATTGCAAGAAGCAAACCAATGTATCTGTATCTACAGCTGTGGCTGAGTACATAGCTGCTTCAGCTGCTTGCTCTCAAGTACTATGGTTGCAAAAACAATTACTTGATAATGGTTACAATTTCCTTCTAAGTCAAATATACATTGACAATTCTTCTGCAATGTTTTATAACTGCTAATCCTGTGTAACATAGTAAAACAAAGCATATTGAAATAAGATTCCATTTTCTGAGAGATTGCTCAGAAAAAGGTTTGATCAGGTTAGTCAAAGTGGATATAACAAATCAGCTTGCTGATTTATTCACTAAACCCTTTGATTCAGTTAGATTTAATTTTCTAATTGAGTCAATGAGCATGATTAACCTTGATTAATCATAATGAACAAACAAATAATAGCATGTGTGTATGCTTGTACATCAGTTTAATAATAAAGCTTTAGCATGACATATGTTTGGGGAATGATAGTACACTATGCCTTTGCTTCTTCCTGAATTCTTAAATATCTTTAAAATCTGATCTAGTTACTTGATGTGTGAGTAGGTTTAGCTTGATTGGAAACTACACTTAGTGCATGCCAAACATAATGCAAAGTGATTGTTTGTGGGATACTTTATTTTAAGGATACAGAAAGTGAGTCATGTTCTGATATAACCAAATCACTCATCTAAACACACTATGTAACGACAGTTTATAATATCTATCTTTACAAATCATACTCCCTCTGTTTTGTGTAAACAAAGACCTAGGTGTATGATCACCATGGTGTATATTTGAAATCAACTGGAGAAAAGATCATAATCCTCATAATCCCTCTGTTTTGTGTAAACAAAGACCCTGGTTAAAGGCACCTTTGTTTTACATGAGTAAAGACCTGGTGACCTGATGATGATCATATCTAAGCTCTTAAAAGAATCCATTGTGATCAACTGTATATTATCTATAGAGCTTTTTCAACAATGCATTAATGAGATGTCAAATACATCTCATGATAGATATTATAACTTAAAGTACATAGTCTGTAAGTATGAAAAAGTGATAATTTGTTTCACAAAGAGAGGGCAAACTTTAAGTGAATTAATTGTGAAGCCCATATCAGTTACTATCTAATTAACATGAAAACATGATAATCACATGCCTAGTTGATACAATACTCATGTATGGATTTAAGTGGACAAACATACTTACAATCAGAACATAGATGAGGTGTCATTTCAATAAATTAACTGGTCAGGAAGATGCTTAGTATTATGGTATGATCCCATTATATGTGTCTTAATATATGCTTGTGCGTTGTCATGAATTCAAGTTTTTTTAGTTTAAATTATTTCGGTGTGGACAGACACATGTCTTTCATGATATCCTTCTTGAAATTTATGATAAATACATTCTTTCATCATTAATAAAAATTTAGGGGGAGTAGAATCATGAAAATAAGTTAACAACATAATTGTCAAATGAATTTTCAAAATGAAGGAATTGGAACTTGAGTATTATCTTGGCTTTTGGATACATGAAGTCTGTAAAATTTAAAGCTTCTTGTGCACAATTGTCATGAATACAAAGTCAACAAGGTCCAATAACAATACATGGTTCTAAGCAGTTGACTCGGACAATACAATAAAATCAGTTTCTTATAGTGCATCTCAAGCATCAGCAGAAGCTACAGTGCATTTTAAGCATCAGTAGAAGCTATAGTGCATTTTAAGCATCAATAGAAGCTACAGTGTGAAAATCTTAATCAAATTTGTCCATCCGTAGATTGGTAAACTACATATGAGCCAATATTCCAAAAAGTATAATCTAATTTCATAGATTGGTAACCTATGGCAATTTAAGTTATACTTAATCAGTAGAAGTCTTTAAGTCATCCGCAGATAATATACAGAATCCGTAGGTAATCTACAGAAGAACTAAGAACTGCGGATAATTTAAATTGTTGAGGGTACCACGTCATTAAATAAATGAAATTAATGTGTCTGAGAAAGAATAAATGATTTTCTTTGACTTTAATATTCATTATTCACTTCTTTAGACCTAGAAAAACACTCTTAACAAACTTTTCCCCTTTTCACAAATATTCAAAAAAAACAAAATCAAAACATCAAATAAACAAATAAATTTGATCTCAAATCATTTTTCGGAAAGTAAAATATGTCATAATCTTCAAAAATGAACTGTTTGTGTTGGGGTTTAACAATGGAATAAACTAAAGCTTACCAAATCATAATTACAACCAACTTAAGATCTCATTGTACAAATTCAGAGACCAAGTTGATTATTAGAAGAAAACAAATACAAGACAAAGTCAACATCAAGACAACAAGAAAAGTCAAAATTAGGTCATGATGTAATATTAGAATAAATAGACCCACTAGTGTATTTTTGCATGGATGGCTTTTGTGTGTGTGTTTCTCATGGTGTGAATCACCACCCAAGGAGAAATCCTCTCCTTTGGGTGGGTTTAATTTCACCAGCCATCTATGATTCTCATTGTAATTTGTTTATCAATGTCAATGAAATCATAACATTATTATTATCCATCTCTTTGTTCTTTGATTCACACTCGTCTACCCATCTTAATTTTGATTTCTAGATCTGAACGAGATGAATCCTAAGATCCAAGCTCAGTGAATCTAAAATATTGATTTAGCAAAATGGTATCAGAGCTGTTGGTTGCTAGATTTATCTTGTTTTCTGATCTGATTTCATCTTTAATGATGTCAAGAACAATGAAGAAAAGAAGAAAAATGAAGAACAATGTCCCTCTTCACCAAAATCCCATTTTGTGATACCCAAAATCAAAAGAAAAACCAATAAATATGTTCAACTATGGTACAATTTGAAGAATCATGAACATGTTCATGATTATTCCTTCAAAATTCGATGCAATTGAATAGGATTAACATCATAAAAAGAAGAAAACACGTTTGTTCATCTAAAAATCAAGACTGTTGATACATATGTCCCTAGTTTATGTGCTTAATGTAAAAATCTATCTTGACTTACATATGTGTAATGAAACAATGTAATAATATATGATTTGTGCTTTGATGTTTACTTATATCTGATTCATATATATAAACTTATTATCTAGGTTTGAAGTTGTTATATGATGATCCATGCTAATAGACCATACTTATGGACCATACGGTTGAATACATCATGCTAATGAACGAGTCGCATGACTGAACTAGACGACTTTATCAGTCGTACGAGTGAGACATGAGATTGACTCAGTCGCACGACTGAACAATCAGTCGTCTGTATGAATCAGTCGCATGGGTCAGTCGCACGACTGAACCATGCTAATGGTTCAGTCACACGAATGAAGACTGCAAACCTATAAATACCACTTAATTCGTGGAAAAAATAGACTTTTGACACATACTCATAACCTAGCCGTCCAGAGCGTCCAGAAAGCCTATTCCGAGTTCATAGTTCGCATCTAATCTTTTTCTACTCGTTCTTAACATTTCTTTAATCGTTAGATTGATCGGGATTGCATTCTCACTGATTGGATCGACAATCAAATAGGATTCCACACTATTTGATCTAGTTTCACGCATAATTAGTTAGTAATTCGTACGTAGATGGTCCTAACAAAGAAGAAAAATCATCAAGATTTGTTCTAATATGGTACGATTTGAAGAAATATAATCATTCACTAGATTAATCCTTCAAAATTCGATGCAATTGAACACGATTATCATTAAAAACAAAGTAAAGATGAAGAAATGGAAGCTACTGCTGATTTCCCAACCTACACTGCAGTGTGAAATCGTTTTTGTTCAAGTCTGAAAACAAATGCGGATGAAGCTCTATTAAATGTGGATGTGTTTGTTATACACAAATGCGGATGTGTTATCCACAATGCGGATGTGTTATACAGAAATGCGGATGACTTGTCACCAAATGCGGATGACTTGTCAACAAATGAGGATGACTTGTCAACAAATGCGGATGACTTGTCAGCAAATGCGGATGACATTGCAACAAATGCGGATGATTTGTCACCGAATGCGGTTGACTTGTAAATAAATGCGGGTACTTTAAGCATAAATGCGGATGCATTGAAATCAAATGCGCATGCCTTGCAAACAAATGTGGATGCTTTGCAAACAAATGCGGATAAGTTAGCAAAGAAATGCGGATGTGTTGCAAGAAAAACTTATGAACAGTTGATGAGCAGGACTTCAAAAAGAACAGAAAAACATGAATGCGGATGATTGCAACCAACAAGCACATCATTTTGATCATGAACACAAAATAAAAATAAAAATAAAAATACAAGACAAAGACAACATCAATACCCACTAGTGCATTTTTGCAGCCAACTAAAGATCTCATTGTACAAGTTCAGAAACAAAGTTGATTATTAGAAGAAAACAAATACAAGACAAAATCAACATCAAGACAACAAGAAAAGTCAAAATTAGGTCATGATGTAATATTAGTATAAATAGACCCACTAGTGCATTTTTGCATGTGTGCCTTTTATGTGTGTGTTTCTCATGGTGTGAATCCTATGATCCAAGCTCAATGAATCTGAAATATTGATATAGCAGTTTGATTCTTGATTATCATTAAAACTGTTCGCATTCTCAAGTCTGTAATGTTGATTCTAATCCATTCTTCTTAACTCTCATGTACAGATGTCTAATAGATTTGCAAGGGAGCACAAAGTATGTGCATTCTTAAATCCCGATGTGTCAGGACCATGTACGTACGGAATACTAACTGATAATGCGTGAAAACAGATCAAATAGTGTGGAATCCTATTTGATTGTCGATCCAATCAATGAGAACGTTATTCGATCGATATAAGAATAAACTAAATGTTAAGAATGAGTAGGAATTGATCAAGAATGAACTATGAAGTTTGATTGGGTACTCTAGACGGCTAGGGTTTATGTATATCAAATTGTTCTAAATTCTTATGTTTTTCCACGAATTAAGTGGTATTTATAGGTTTGTAGTTTCCATTCGTACGACTGAACCATTGGCATGGTTCAGTCATGCGAGTGAATCATGTGATTGAGTCATGCGCACGACTGAAGGTTCAGTCGTGCAACTGAGTCAATCTTATGATTCATTCGTACGACTGATCCAGTCTCCTGGTTAAGTCATGCGACTGGTCTATAAGCATGATGTATTCATGCGAATGGTCCATTCGCATGAAGACTCATCCGACTAGGTTGAACACATTTCTCAATCATTATTGACTAAGAACTATCTACAATAACTTCAAACCTATATAATTAGTTCATACATATGAATTATATTCAACACAATAATAATATGAAATAGATACACATTAATAAGGAACAACCATATATTATATGTCATTAAATCAATTCATTACATATGTGTAAGACATGAAATACTTTTACACTAAGCTTATAAACTAGGAACATGATTTATCTACAAACTCCCCTTGGTCCTAGTTTACTTTATTGTCTAACATTCTTTACATGCTATTGAAACTTCTTGTATTTCTCTTCTCTTGTGACTCCCGCGTGTATCTCAAACGCAAAATAGAGTCATATAACATGTTAAATGTAGAGCTTGTAGTATATCTTGCGTGTCATAGAACAGTGGCCACTTGTATAATGTGTAAACATCTTTAGCTGACAAGTTGGTAAGCCACAAAGGGTCAAATACCCGGATAGTCTCGATCTTTCCTTCTTTGTTCAGAACTATGACCGCTTCACCCGTCCTCCAATCATAATACCACCATTTGAAGTGTGGAGTGAAGTCCTGAGGCATTTCCCGCAAGGGAATCTTAGACATTGTGCGTGGACTCCACTTTCGCACGACCTTAGGCTTTTGAGATATAGGATCCACTTCAGACCTACGAATGTACCTCTTCAGTTGTTGAGGTCTGAAGTTTACCCGTCTAGTGTGGTATTCCTTCTTTAATGTTGCCTCAAACCAAGCTGACATCTTTCTTGGATTAGCATATAGTATATCTATGCATACCAGTCGGTTGAGCTAAAAACCAGGAAGAGTCTTCAGATCACGAGGATATGTGAAGTACTCAATCCCCTTTTCTCTCTTTTTAGCATACACATCCAAATCTTCAAACTAAGCCAACGCTATGATCTTGCCAGACATTTTTTGTTGATTTTTGACTCTATAATGCTTTGTGTAGGCATTCTGCTTTTGGGGGGCGTGCTAGACTTTCATCTCAGCAAAACAAGCTACCCATTCAGCTTTCTTGATATCAACATTTTCATCTGTAGCTTGGGCGGTGCTTTCTTCCTTATCCTTTTCTTTTTCAACTTCATCCAGCTTCTCAAAAGTACCATTGTCGAATGTTTCACCCAAGTTGGGGATAACATGTCCTTCCAGATCAGTGTACTGAGGATATTATCAGCAGTGACATCCTCTATCTCGATTTCATCGACATCATTAAGCTCATCGTCACTTGCCACATCAACTATAGGAGAATCTTTGACCAACTCATCTGGATTGAACCTGAATATTTCAGCCAGCTGTTCATCCGTTAGGTCGTGTATGATTTCTCCCTCCTCTGGCGTGTAGCTCACACACCTTCTAACTATCCTTCATTTTTATCTTGATCCTTTTTATCTTGAACCTTTTGGTCATCCTCGTCCTCTCGATCTTTTCCGCTCGTTCCACCTTCTCCAACATCTTCCTCACTGTCATTTTCATCCTCTTCATAATCATCATCATCATCATCATCATGACTATCTTTGATCTTTAATGGCTCAGACTTTGATCCTTTCAGCTTTAGGAGTATCCTCTTGTTTTTCTTCTCCAGTTCCTCATTCCTCTTTACAGAGGCCAACACCATCTTATTTTGACTTGTAAGCGCATGGTGGGCTCGGCCTAAAGCCCTTTTGTACTGAGCACTTTTCTCGCTCAGATGCACGATCTACTTAGCTTGGGTTGCATTTACCTTGTAGATACATGGGTACCTAGTTTCTAAGCTTAATGTAATGGGTCTTTATTGTCTTACACATATGTAATAGAATGGGTACTTAAGGAAATACAATGTGTGGTTTTGCTTATAATGTTGAATATTTCATTGCTTATTATGTAATAACGCTTATTGAACTAATTATATAGGTTTGTGGTTGTTTGAATTAGTGTAATGACTAAGAAATATATTCAAAATTAGTAATATGAAGTTCTGATGCGAATGGCCCATGCTACTGCACCATACGCATGAACAACTTCATGCGAATGACTCAGTTGCACGACTGAACCAGGAGACTGGATCAGTCGCACGATTATTACATGAAATTGGCTCAGTCGCACGACTGAACACTCAGTCGTGCGAATGGATCAACCGCATGGCTCAATCGCACGATTGAACCATGCTAATGGTTCAGTCGCACGAATGAGAACCCCTAACCTATAAATACCACTTAAATCGTGAAAAAACATAACACTTTGAATACATACGTACCCTACCCATCCAGAGACCTCTAAGAACCTGTTCCAAGTTCATAGATCGCACTAGATTGATTACCAATCATTCTTAATGTTTAGATTCAATCTACAATTGCTTCTACGTGCGTTCTCACTGATTGAATTGCCAATCAAATAGGATTCCGCACTACTTGTTTCGGTATACATGTATTTCAGTTAGTATTTCATTCAATACACGATCCTAACAAATGGTATCAGAGCTTTGGCTCTTGATTTACGTGTGATGCAATCGTTTTTGATATAAAATTTTGTTTTTTTCACTAAAAACACAATCTTTTTGTGTCAAACAGTGTTTTAGACGCCTCCAGAACATAAAGTTAACTTTTTCCTGCATACGACAATTAGGGTTATTGAGAAATTCGAGTTTTTGCGTCCAAAATACCTTAAACCCTCAAATTCTCAAAATCCAGCAGCTTCAGTCGCACGATTGACTCAAACGCCCGACTGAATTCATTCGCATCCCTCATACGCATGATTGGACTCATTCGTACTCCCATTCGTACGACTGAACTGTCTAGTCGCATTGTTCAGTCGCACTTGTCCATACGCACGATTGACTCATTCACATTGTTTCATTCGCCCGTTTGAGCCATCCGCATTGTTCAATCGCCCGAATAGCCCAATCGCACAACTCCATTCGCACAAGTAAAGAAGTTTGTTCCAAAGTTTAAAGTTTATAGCAATTAAAGCCCAGTATTCAGCATTCACCGCAGGTAGGGATTCGAGAATCCAAAATCTATTGCTTCTGGAAAACGAAGTGGGAAATAACAACAAACCCCCTAAGCTAATTACGTTAGATGATTACCCACAGTGGAAGCAAAGATTTGAGATTTACTTGAATGGCGTAGATCCCAATCTATAAGAGTCGATAGAGACGGGGTACAACATACCTGTAGGTGCAGATGGACTCAAACTTACATTAGGAGGCATGACTGATGGACAAAAGGTTAAGAATAATGTTGAGAAGAAAGTCTATGCATTGCTCACTCAGTCAATTTCGAAGGACATTTTCCATCAATTTTCTGAGAATAAGCAAGCAAAGAAGCTGTAGGATGCATTGGAAAAGAGGTATGACGGTAATACATCTTTAAAAGCTCTAAAGGCTAAAGCGTTGAAGAAGAAGTTTTACAACTTCTCGTCAATGGGAAAGGAGAGCTTGGATGATGTAATTGATCGTTTCTATCACTTGATGAGTGAGCTGCACACTCATGGAGTCACCACTTCTATAGAAGACAAAGTCTCTAACTTTGTAGATGGGTTGCCTGAAAAGTGGGTCTCTTTTGTCTCCAACCTCAGACAGAATGATATGCTCGCGAAGTTAGACATCAATGACTTCATTCTAAAGCTGAGAGAGGAGGAATTGAG